>WBMY01015128.1:337628-358755 GCA_013397315.1 Donacobius atricapilla | reverse complement strand
TGGGGGGGTGGGAGTGGGCACTGGCAGCACAGTGGCTCCATCTCCCCTGAGTAGGACAGTCATGGAGAGAACAGAGCTTCAGCATAGCCCTTGTTAAACCTGCCCATGGTCAGTACTAATCCAGGGCTTCATTTTCCTGTGTCTCACAGCTTAAGGTACTCAGTGCAAATAAACTGGCATCGGATGGTCTTCTCCTCATGTGCAGCAGCGGAAAAAGGGATCAGGACCAGGGATTTCTCAATCAGTACATCAGTGTGTAGATAATTTTTTACTGTAACCATGGGGATATTTACAGCCTGGGCACCACGACCCTTATCTTTTTCTAATCAAATCTCTGCTTCCTCTACAAGAAAAAAAAAATCTTGCCATTAAGACAGAACTCAAATCAGCATGTGCAACTTAATAAGGTTAAAATAATTTTGACCAAACACAGGATGGCAAATAAAGTTCTGTTTATGGCGAGATAGATGTAAAGCAGTTGTAATGGTGATTTAGAATTGATTTGATCTAAGTGCATCTCAAAAAATTGTGAAATAGAATCTACCAGCTAAAACTAATGAGCACAAAACTACATTGATTTGGCCCAGGGTGGACAAATAGAACATCTGGCATATTTGGCATCAATGACACAGCTGGCATTGTTGGACCCGTTTCTGNGTCCCCATCGGGCACATCCCCATGGCACTGCTGGTCTTCCAGCCTCCTTCTGCACCTACAGCCTTCCTCTCCATTAAATATCTCTTTTCCCTCTGCCTCAGTCCCTTTCCTAAATTAACTCACTTGCTATTTTTTTAATCTGTACCTTCCTTTGACGAGGAGCTGTCAGCTCTGCACATTTCAGTACCTCGGAGTGGCAGACTGAGTTTATACAAACCTGTTTTCCGGCTCCCCACACGGCAGAGCTGCGTCTCTCCGGTGCCACACTGCTGTCAGTGGTGGGGATGAGTAATTCTGCCACGACACGGGGCGGGGGGCACGGATGGGACCGCAGGCGACACCTCCAGCGCTGCGGGTCCGGGATGCGGGGATGCCGCCTGCGGCTCCCAAGCTGTCGAGCACGCCCGCGCCCACCCAGGGCTGGAGGTGATGACAGCGCCTGGTCCCTCGTGAGCAGCGACTTGCAGGTTGGGCCACAGTGCCAAGAGTTCCTGTCAGAGTCATGGGGTCAGAGCTGAAACCCACAGGGATCGAGTCCGGGGTTGTCACTCGTGCTGGAGAAGCGCCCAGGCAGACATGGTCAGCTGCAGACCCCGGGCCAGCACAGCACACCAGCTATGTCCTACATACATTTTATTGTGAAAGCTATTTTGAGCAGTGTTAGACAGGGATGCAAAACCTGGGCTTGTTCCCTCATGCAGGAATTAACTCTATTCTGAGGTACTTGACAGCAGTAAATTTTGACTTCTTTTACTGACCAAAGTGCTAAATTCCAGAGGACAAGACACACCCTGAAGTCCCACCACCTTCAGTGGATAGAGTGTGATCTTCCTGGATGTGGCCCAGGACGTAAACTGGGACAGTCCTGTGAGTAAATGATGAATCAAAAAAAGTAGTGACTCACAAATTTGGCTTTCCGATATTATGTCATTCGTGAAACACAGACAAGGCAGAACACTTGTCTCTCAAATCAACACAGGTACAATTTCCAATAGAAAAGCNAAAAAAAAAAATCTTGCCATTAAGACAGAACTCAAATCAGCATGTGCAACTTAATAAGGTTAAAATAATTTTGACCAAACACAGGATGGCAAACAAAGTTCTGTTTATGGCGAGATAGATGTAAAGCAGTTGTAATGGTGATTTAGAATTGATTTGATCTAAGTGCATCTCAAAAAATTGTGAAATAGAATCTACCAGCTAAAACTAATGAGCACAAAACTACATTGATTTGGCCCAGGGTGGACAAATAGAACATCTGGCATATTTGGCATCAATGACACAGCTGGCATTGTTGGACCCGTTTCTGCAGAAGGTACAGATGCAGAAATGGGAGAATTGGTACAAACAGTGCAGATGGAACAGTTGGAACAGATGACAGTGGGCAGAGCTGGCGATGCTGGCACAGGTGTCATAACCTCAACAGCTGGCACAAGTTGTGACAATCCTGGGATTTCTTAGTGCAAGGCACATGTTCATTTTGGCTTTGGCTGCAGAGAGATAAGAGCATTTTATAATTAGTAAATGTGCCATTTAAAAAAGAACTTTTTTTCCATCCTTAAGGACATCCACCTCCAACTGTTACAGCCTGGAATGTGGAGCATTTCTGCAAATTATAATTTCCCAGAGAATACCAGAATTGATAAATACAGATTTAATATAAGGTAATTAGACATTTTTATTCTCATATAGATAATAATCATGAATAGGATTTCTTCATAAGAGGTTTGTTAAAAAACATGGTCAGATCTGTAGCCTGATCATGGAGATTAAAACAAGCTTTGTCTTAAAGCCAAGGCTTGTTTACCACCAAATTGGTGAGCTATATTTTCCAAAAGTGCAATGCTTCACAATGAAACAGTTTGACAGAAGCCACTGAGAAGTGCGGTGCACTGAGTAAACACCACGGAAATAGTTAATTCTTTGGCTGAAAAATGAACCATACTTAGGGCAAGAATGAAAAAATGGAGAAGCCACAATATTGCCTATTCTTTAGCAATGCAGCTTTGTTAAACATTTTTGAAAATACCACTGGTTAGAGTCTGATTTTCATCTGAGAAAGCAAATACCTTGCTCTCCCTTGAGCCTCTGCTCTGCGAGTAGGTGTAACAAGGCAGTATCCTTTGATTCCCATGAAAAGATAAGCAACAAGATGAAGTTGCTTGCCAAGAATTTAAAACCGAAATTAATTCCTTCTTTTATTTTGGCTGTTAAATGCTATAGAGGGCAGGCAGGAAGAAAATTTTGCTGAACTCTGGGGCCTGATCCTGCAAAACCTTATTCACGGCTGTCTTCAATAGCAACACAAGCCTGCAGTGGAAGGGCTTGGAGGATTCAGTTTCCCTTTTCAGAAGACTTACACCCTGCAGAGCTTACTTGTTGGATATATTTCTGAATGCACCTTTTATCATGCTGCTTGCACAAAACCAGTTTTCACCAACCTGATTTCACTGCACAAAGAGACTGTTGGTGGGTATTTTTAGTAAAGAGAATTTAGAGGAAAGAGGATTTAGAAAAAAAAAAAAGGACAAGACCCAGGACAAACCAATAAAAATACTGAATTAAAAATATTTAACAGCTTGAACAACCTCAAATGAGTACGTACTGTCGCGGCTGGAGAGGTTTTTAGTACTCAGCCATTTTGAGCAATTCTTTGTCCTCTGTTTAGTCATGTGCTCCCCTACCTTGTGCTGTACGGTACAAAACCACTAGTTAGTCAGACGCACTTTATATCAAGGCATAACTACAATCTAAACAATCTCATGAAGCAGAAAAGGAATAGTTTGGAGCAGAGGAAGTTAAAGCTGTGTTGCTCAGCTGTACTCCTAGCTATACCACAAGGAACAGCGATATTGAAAACAAGACCCAAATTTCCTGTCCCTTTATTTCAGGCACAGACAGCTATTGGTCTAAGCAGACTGCTACAAAGCCCAGCCTATAAATGTTCATAAAATCAGGAGTAGGTCCTTTATATTGGCACAGCTGCAGTAAATTTTCTTTTCTTAGTTGCCAAGCTGATGAGCTGACCCTGGCAGTTTAAACCAGTTCTGTTTCCTTCAAGCCAAGCTGAAGTAGCCATAGCTCTCCTGGTTTCCTGGACATGGCCATGCAGCCATGCACTACCACCAACTCCCAGTGGGGACCAGGAGCAACTCCCACAGCTGGTCACACAGCCATCCCTTCAAAGCTGTCAGCCACCGCTGCCTTGTCATTACCTGTCACCTGAATGGTGGACCTACAGCAGGAACCAACCTGGATGTTTGACATGAGGGAAGGGAGATGAGGATTACACCTGGGCTGCTGCCTCACTGTTCACTGGGCTTATCAAGAAGAAATAAACTTGGTTTCCTGGGTTTTGTGAGTGCTTTTCTCTCTGCCTTTTATTTAATGGCTGCCTGCACACCCAGTGTGCATAACCTAGGGATGTCTCATGAAAACATTCCTCTCTTGCTTCTGGCTGCAAACTTTTACGATGTGCCTTAATCCCCCCTTCAAACAGTTGCTGCACATGCTGGCTCACTTCTGTCTCTGGAGAACTACTGCCAGGCTGTGATATCCCAGCTGGGGTGGCAACTGGGGGGGGCAGCAGCTTTTACCCACTCTGTACACCAGCGGATGCACCCTGAAGAAAATTTCTATTCACCTTGGGATTAGCTTCCTGCTCCTAGCAAGACCTACAGTAAAATGCAGCCATTTGTTAATGGCAAAAAGATAATGATGGCTCTCTTTTTTTTCCCTCTACTCTGTATATGCAGTAGGTGTCCCTTTACAATACAGAAAGACCTTTTACTTTTGCAATAGGTGTTCCATTTTTATTTAGTCTTTACAAATTCATGGTTTGAGCCCACCATGTCCTAAACATACCAAATCTTACTCATAAAATTAACTTCTATGCACCATTTTATTCCATTTAAACCTTCAAAATAAAGGTCACATGGGATTTAATTACTGTCTATGACAGATGCCACCTCTCTGCACAGAAACCATATTTCACCCAACTCCCCAGAAAATAAGCCTGTTAATCATGGTCAAGATGCTGCTCAGTCATCACAGCTCAACGTTTTCTCTTGTCTCAACATTCCATGACTGAGGATCAGCTCTCCAGCAAATATGAATCATTACATCTTCTCCAAAGTCAACACAACTCTGCTGATTACCTTACTGAGGATCTAGCCCTGTATATTATGGAGGCAACATCTCCATGAAATTGATTTTGGAAGCAGAAGTGCAATTTTTCTAATATGATTAAAGCACATGCCGTTGTGACAGCATTTACAGGTTGGAAATTGAGTTAGTTAATGGTCCTTTGTCTGCTTAGCATTACCCTTGATGGTTGCTTCCTTCACCCAATCCAGATGCTTCCCTCTGTGCCTAGCATGCTCTCCCAATACCATGTAAAGCTGGTCATCTGGGTATCAGTTTAGGATCAAGAAGTCTGCTTCACCACAGACTCTGTGTGTAACCCGGAGCAAGAGTTTTGTCTCCCTGTGGAGACAACCTGGGTAAACTTCCAGATTTCTGGGTCTGGTCGCCCTGATTTTTCTGCCTTCTTGTGTGTCTCACAGGTTCATAGTTCTTAGTTTCTCAGACACGGGTGTTATAAATAGAAGCAATGTTTTTGTTAGATTAAGTTAGTTTACATTTTTCCTCATGGAGATATGGACAGCTGATGGACAGTTGTCTTGACCAATGGGATGGGGAGAGGTGTCAACCTGCTCCTTCAATCCCTGGCCTTTGTAGAAACACTATAAAATGGAATCAGATTTTGTAATAAACAGTTCATGCCTTCTCACTGGACAGTGCGTATATGTGTGTTGATTGTGTGTCCAACAGCAACAGGGTCTGGCAGGGTAGCCCAACTCACTTGGACAGGACACCAATACCCACTCATCTTCCTGCCTTTGCTGCACCTCTGCAAAGCAGAAATCTGGACATAGCAGCCGCAAGGAGCCATGGTGTGCCCTGTCCAAGTGGTTGACCCTGCTTTGCCTCAACAGCCAGGGAGACAGGCTTTCCAACTTATGAAAAAACCCACTCATAGCTTTTATTACACCATTGAAACAGCCCTGTTACCCCCACTGTCATCTTACTGCTTCTATCTGTTCCCCAGACCTTTTCTACACTAAGCCAAATTCCCAGAATAAAATGGAGTACTGTGTTCATTTACCACCCGTAAAGTGCCCAGAGCCTGGGAGCCACTTCAGTCACTGTAACAGTCACTGACTAATGGTTTATGAATGGAGTAACACTAGTTTTTGCTGCAATTCTATACCTTACCTTCAATCGATTCCTATGTTGATGGAGTTAATACAACTTTCTGAATGATTTTTTAAACTGATTTCACTGAAATGATGTGCACTCTTTCATATAGCAGTATAACTTCTTTGCTATATCGGAAAATTGTCCAAGCCAAATTGTCCATTGGGAGTTTTTTTGCAGTATTTTATATAGATCTTAAATTCAAATCTGGACCATGCTCTTGCAGCCTCTGATCCAAACCTCAGTTATGTCGATGGAAGTCTCTCCTTGGGCTCTGACTCGGGACATTTTCAACATTACCTGCTCCCCAAGTCATTTCCTCAGGACTCATCTAGGTGTTTCAGCTGCATACTGGGGATCTTCTTGGGAGCCTGGAAAGAGGAAGATGACTCACTTTTCTTGGTCCAAAATTAATGCAGATTATTTGAACTTTCATTCAGAGGTACTTCTGGATTCCTCTACACAGAGTTTATGGAACTAAATAGTTGGGAATTAATAGCCTGTGCCACAAAGCTCACTCTTTTGACCCACAGGGCAAGTGTGCTTTTGCAGAAAACTCCCAAATTCTGGACGTCCCTTGCAGACTGTTTACTTCAAGAGGGAATCAAAGCGGCAGGTCTGCCTCCTCTTTCCTTGCCCTGGTCAGGTCTATTAGCAGAGCACCTTTACAGGTGAAGAACCTACAGCAGAGAGTTACAGCGCTGGAGTCAGCACTACGCAAATACCCAGGAAACCATTGCTGCTGCCTTTACACTGCGCAAATTTAATGCCATAATTTGCCTCAAAGTCTTCTCTGGTGCTGTTTGCTGAGCAAAGTGCTGCTCTTCTGCATGCAATCAGAATACAACCCTAAGTGCTTTCCTGGACTAGGTCCCAATACCTGTACAATTTACCTTGGAAGATAAAATAAGTAATGATATATAGGGCTGGGTGAGAGTCATCTCACTACATTGCCTGTTTTTTCTTGGCTGCTGCAGGTTTTCTAATGCATTTGTGGCTGAGAGAGGACAAATGTCTCTGCAGGTTCTGTCTTTGGGATTTACTGGGCTTTGCACACTCAAGAAGCATACAGTATCTTTTCCAGACTAGTCTGGACCTTCTTTTTCCAGCCAAATATGAAATATCAGTACTGGATCTATCCATATACCCAGAGGAACGTCACGTCCAGGCTCTTCAGAGGTTTAACTGTGTCTCTACAGGAGCTGTAATCACTTTGGGAAAAATAACCTAATTTTTGTATCAGCTTTGAATCATCTTTGTCATCTTAAGCCTATGTGACCAGGCTCCACTTTCATTCTAGGTGGTCCATTTCACTTGTAGCCAAAGAACACAAACTTGTGAAGTTGCAAAGCCATCCAGAGCACTCTCTCACTCTTTTCAGACACCAGGCACAGCTCTGTATTTCATCTCAGCTGATGAGCCTGGGCAGGGTTTACACAACCTCTTCTCCCTGGACCCTGAAGAAGAACCTTCTTCAATGAAAAAAATGTCCTTGCTGTTATAAATGGCAATGCAGACCATGATAAAAACTGATGATGCCTGTTTTGCCTCACTGGGATACTGTTTGCCTCACTTTCTGGTACCCAGCACACCAGGATTTTGGATGAAGCGCAATTTCTTGAGATTTCTGGCATGGGTATCAGTGAATTATGTTTGTTTCAGCTCTTCAGCCACAAAACCTCAGTACTGATGCCCTACACATCAGGCTTCACTGCCTTCCAGTAGGTTTCTCTAGCCATTGTTTCATCTGCAATGCTTCTTTCAAAGCAGCTGTTGTTCAGTCAGTCTGTAAATTATTAGAATCACCTCCTTGAAGCATTTTTGTAGCCATCCTGCTGCAGAGTGGCTTCTAACTTACGTTTTTAAGTGTTCATGCATTTTTAAGCAATTCAAGCCTAAAAGTGGGGCCCTGATTTCAAGTCAAATAATTCTGCAAGGTATGTTTCACAATTACCATTAATACTAATTTCCATTCTGAAAGAATGCCGTGGAAATGAGTTCCACGCTCCGTAAGTATTAGAAATGGTACCACTCATTTCCTGTTGATGCCTTGGGAAGACCTGAAACAGAGACTGGACAGAGCTAGAGAATAAAGCAGGTATTTATTGGAAGGCCTCTAGGATACATCTCGGGCAGGACAGGAGCCTGACCGGGGCTACACTCAAGGCGGATTAAGAATGGTCACAAAATGAAATGGTTGACCGGCCATGAGATCTAACATTTTTATAAGTTTTGGTCCATTTAATTGTTCAATTACAGCTTCAGGTTGTGAGGTCCCATCCTTCTTGTTCCTCCCTTCAGTCCACCATTGTTTATGCTTTTGGGTCTGAAAGTTGTCCTTGGTCTTCAGCAGAAAAAAGGATCTGTTTTGTTTACCTACTCTGTGAAGAGAGCTTACTGGCACTTAATATGAGGCTCAGAAGTACATACCTAGGCAGCATAGAATCTGAAAAACATAAAAGCTAAAACTTAAGGCATCACTGTAGATGTGATGATTTTGTAACCAGCATTAAATGGTAGATTTTCTGGAAGACAAAGGTCAAAAAAAAATCAGTAGGGCATTGAGGTGATCTCAAATCTAACAGGAGAGTCTAGGGGGAAGCCTTCCCTGCTGTGAGAGAAAACAGATGGAAATCACGCCTGTTTCAGAGAGAGGGAGGACAAGAGGAGGGAGGGGGTAAAAGGAAGGAGGAAACAGAAGGAAGAGGAAAGTAAAAGTGAAAGGGGAAGACCAGAAGAAGCAGCTTGCTGACAAAAATATGTGGTTTACACCAGTTTCTGTGGGGTTACCCTTTGAAATCAATGAGGTTGACCGATCACAGAGACAGCTATCTACTTCACAGGACCATGACCCAGAAGCTGGCAGCTTAAGAAACCAGAGGTTAAAGGGAAGCAAGCATTTGGATAAGAAGGAGAAGGAACAGCTGTCTCCTACGTGGGAGGCTATCAGCACATAAAAAATGTTTGGTTAAGGAGCAGGGCACCCGCACCTGGCAGGGGCAGATCCTCCTAATCCCTGCCAGCAGCTGGCTGCCCGCATTGCCCCAGCCCCGGGGATGCCTTGCTGCACTCAGGGCTTCCTGTTACTGCTGACCAGGAAATTTAAAAGGCATTTGTGACCCCTCCAGTGGGCCCGAGGAAAAATTTGCCCCTGCAGTCTGAGGCCCTGCAAACTTTCCCTGTCCAGCTGAGCTATTCCTACCAGCTTTCACTGTGAGCAGAGACAGTAGGATTTGGTTTTGTCATACCTTTTGGTAATTATGTAAATAGACCATCTATTTTACTTCTGTCATAGCCACCCACTCTGTGTGCCAGTCTTGGAGATAAAATTTGTGAGACTGGAAGGACAAGGCTACACTCATCATGCAAGTGCCTCATTCCTCTGGTCATGCCTGTGGTACATCAATGGCTTGCGGTGCAGGACATACGCTTACATCCACTGTCTAGGCAGCAGTCTTGATTTGCACCACCATAAGGCAGGACCCACTGAATTTGCGTGCAAAAATACATAATCATGTGATTTTTATACCTTCAGATACCTTATCAGCCAAAGTTTCTACCATGTTCTTATACACTCAGACACCAGGAGGTGAGGACAGCACCAAAGAGGCACTTGGCATTAAATAACAGTTGCGCTCTCCTGTTGTCCCTGCCTGCTTTCACAGAACAGGAGCTTTCTGCCCAGCTTCTGCAGGTGATCACATCCACTGCTGCACCCTGGTTCTCTGTTCAGCAAACGTGACAAAAACCTGTGCGCTGATCCCAGTCTGTATATTCCACAGATGCACACACAGGATTTCCAGAGCCCTCACTGAGTTTATGTAATGCTTTCCTTCACCACATGCTGAAACCACAAAAGATGTCTCCCATGATACATCTGCCCTCATGAAGGAAAATGTCAATGAGATTTCATGGGAAAAAAGAAAGGGTCCTCTTTGAACCAGTTGAAGTATCGAGGCATCAGCAAAAAAAAAACCAAAAAAAAACAAACTAGTGTCTTCACAGATTCTGTTTCTTGTAATATACGAAAAGAAACATAATCAAACTCTAATCTCTTTTAGACCTGGTTGAGCTTAGAGTGTAGTAAGTAGCCAGAGAAAACTCAGCAAGTCTGATATGGTTGTTACTGAAGAAAAGCCAGTCCAGATCCCCATGAATTGTTGAGAGAATTCAGAATCCACAACCAATGAGATCATGCTGGCAGGCAAGTTTTTATTAGGCTGTCACATCTACATCAGTTCAGAAGTGGTGTCAGATATTGCCACAACAAATTCTCTTGTCATAAAAAATCAGGGTGCATATCTTTATAACATTAATATATAATATATAAAATGGTTGGAATTCATACCATTTGGCACTCAGTATAAGAGTCTTGTTTTGGCTGATATATACAGCATATTGGGAGAGGAGGAAATTTGCTTTCTCTGCAAACATGATGACTTTCCACAGATCAGAATTCTTCCCCTCCTGTTGAATATTGCGGGGGCTTTTCACAATTGAGCGGAATGAATTTAGGGCTGTAAGTAATTGAGATTTGGCTGCTTGCATACAGGAAAAAAGGAAGACAAACAAAATGTCACGGTGATTATTTTTATCTCTATAAAGTGTGTGAAATTAATTTATGAAAGCAACATTTTTGCCCTTTTGAAAGTATACGTACAGAAGTTAGAAGTCTGGGTGGTTCTCTCCAGCCTACTAGGAAAGCAAAACATCTACTGTATATCTGCCCTTTAATCTAGCAGATCTTTATTTGTGGATCTGGCTGAGCATCATGTTTCGGTATCTGTGCTTCTGCCAAGTGCAGAACCAGATTTGGTTCTTAGATATACTGGTTCAAAGCTGGAGGAATCTCACTGGCTTCAGCACACACTGATGAAGAAGAGGAGCAGAGAAGTGGGCATCCTCTCCCTTCCACCCCAGCATTTTCTGTCAGTAGGGATGCCCCTGTCTACATGGAGTTTCGCTACTTAGGAATTATTTATTTTAGGTATTAATAGGTATTCTGTCCATGGTTGGACAGATGGGGAGAAATGAGGTAATGCTCACAGGAGCTGAACCCTGTCACCTTGAACTGGGGCTCATCCCTGGTAAAAGGTGGTTCACTTTACTTAGTCACTCCACTTTGATAAAGCTATGAAGACGGAGTTGTTGCTCAATACCACCTCAGCCCTGCATGTTACCAGTCACCACTAAAACATCCTAACCAAAGTCAGTAGGAAGACCTGAAATCCAGTCATCAAACAAAGTAAAACGAACCTAAGTGGAAGATAAGCCAGTCTATATGAGATTGGTTTATGCAAAGGAAAACTGATATTCATTATACAGGTAAGGAAGTGTCATGAAAGCCAGTTTTCACAGCATGAAATCCAGAAAAGGTCACAATGGACAACAGTGAGGAGGCAAGGAATTGGCCTATTGGGAATGCTGAGGTTCCCTCTATCTTCCTTGGAGACTGCCCCAAGCTGCTGCTGTTTTAAATACTCCTCTGGGGATTACCCTCAGAATAATGTAGACTTTTAAGGTCAAACAGAAGCAGAACTGTTAGGGGAAAGATTTTAGTTTGGCAGCTTAAATGGCAGATTCTCTGACACAAGGAAAGGGTGGGAGAAGGGGTTACATTTTAAGGTGACACCCAGTAAGTTCAGCTCACAGAGAATATAAGATGTGCTCCTCTTAGGAAGAAAAACTAAATTACAGTGCAGTATTATACCCCTCTTCTTCCTCTTTCCCCCATCCTATCTGCTCCTCTGTTTTGTTCGATTATTTCCTTTTGTACTTAAAATTTCCTGTCGTTACTCATCTTTCTCTAGACTTACGTGGTTCTTCAACCTTCCCTTGACACTCAAAAAGATCTTCTTTTTTAATTACACCTACCCTGCCCCTAATGCTGTCAGCTACTCCTTTACATCACTTATGAAGGAGTGCTCCAAACTCTGCAGCAACCCCACTGTACATTTTGATTCATTGATACAGTTGGTGGGTCTAACATTTTTAGCTGATGGGGAATCTTAGCAGAAACTCTTGTGAGAGACAGATAGATGTGTGTGTACGTACATTACCAAAGATTTAAGGGAGCAACGTCATTAATAACAAGCATGACATCGAGTATTCATTATCAGTGTAAAATTATCAAGGTGAGAATGTCAATTGCTGTATAATGGAAAATAGAACAACTGGACATTATTTTGTACAGGGTCTTGTAACTTTCTCCTGACTGCTGCTTTTCAGGCTTGCCCCATCACTGTGAGATCAAGGACACTGAGGGAAACTTCTTCCACTGAGGACCCCTACATAGGTAACCTGTGTCTCCTCTGTCACAGTCTATGGCCTTTCCTGGTGTGTCACCATGATGGGCTGGATTTTAGCAGGGCCAACATCTGCACTTTGTGCATTAGGAAAATAAGACCCGGAAAAGTTTCACTAAAGGCTGTGAAGTGATGGGATCAGCCAACTGTCTCTGTGGTACAAGCACAGATACTTCTCTGTTTAATAAGTGGGGTAAGGAGCATAAATTGGGCCAAAAAGTGGAATCAGCTGCAGGCAAGGGGAGGAAATGGTTGTCACCAAGGTGCTAGGGAGCAGCCTTAATACCTTGCTAGATCCATGAGCTTCAATTTCAAGCAGTTAAAAACTCAAGAGAGATGGGGATGCAATGGAGAGAGATAAGAACTGCTAAACCTGAATAATCTAGGTGGCAAAACCACACTGCTGACACAGTGACCTTCAGATCCCCTCTTTCCTTCCTGTTAGTGCTCTCTCCCTGAACGACTCCACTGAGACCAATTCACTGACCACACTCTTATTCCGAGTGATTCAGGGTACCAGAAAACAGCACACCAGGACGTCAGCATTACCATTTATTCATTCCTATGTCAGAATGGTTTCTTGCCCTTAATATTTTAAGAAGGCATGAGGACAGCTTGACAAGAGTACTGTTCATCTTCCAGGGCTGCTGTTTGGAGAGTTGTTCCTGTACCAGCATTGTAACTGATTTGCACCCTGAGTTTGGTTACATTTTCTAAATCTTTTCCGTACTCATTCCAACACCAGTAGAGTCAAATCACCAATACTGGGCTGTCTGCCCTATCTATAGGCACAAGATGCAGTAAACACATGAAGACTTTAACGTAAATCCATGTCCTCATGTGAAAGCTCTGTAAATATTAATTATTACTGTCTTAAAAGATTAACCAAGGAAATTTAATCCAAATGTTAACAGGGACAAATTTGTCAAGGTGTGGAGATTATGCAAAGTTTCCTGAGATTTTCTAAATATGGCTAAAATGTGTAGCTTCAGTTTGCTGTCTTAATTAACAAGACTATTGAGCAGTAATATGCAGGAAGGCCTTGCCAGGAACAACCACCAGTTATGGGTGGCATGTTACTTCAGGGAACCAGATGAGGAAGCTGGGTACTCTGGAAGCAGTCCTGCATGTCGTGGCATTTGATCAAAGCAGGTTGTAAATGTTCTGCTTCATCAAATGATAGCTTCAACAGAAAAGAATCAACACAACAGGAGACACAACCAGTATATATTTCTCTATTTGTTATTTCTTTCTTTCTTATTTATTTATTTATTTATTTCATGTTTATTCTTAAGAGCAAGAGGTCAAGGAAGACTTTAAATAAAATGGACTTAGTGGCATGGTTTCTGAACCATCATTTAAATTCTGGCTACTTGTTTTCCAAGTGCATTAGTGAATTCTCCCTTCTTTCAGCCAGAGGTATCTCCAAAAGTTACCAGGAGAGGAGATGCTCCTTAAATAATGTGATCTATTTTTAGCAACACATCCAAATATAACACCCCTACTGTCTTAACTATGTTACCACAGTGGCCAATTTGGAATGGGTTGAAAAAGCTTTTGGAGCTTTTCCATGCCAGATTCTCTGCCTTGAGCATGGAGCAAGTTTAATTTGCTAATTACAACTGAGGGCTTATCCAGACACCACGCCCCTTCCAGCCAGAATGGGTACAGTGTCATAGTTTCAATGGGCATGACCTCAGCTTGGCTGATGCCACACTTTTCTTCCAAGGTGAACCTTTACATTCCTGGATGTGAGCAGTGTATCCAAATGCTAAACTAGTTTATGCCAATGACATGGAAGTCCTAACTGGGGAAATGTATCAATGTAATCATTTTGAGTCATCTCATTCTTAAAAATAATAACTGAAGCTGAAATATTGTACTCACATAGACAAGGTGAGCCTATGTTCAAACCTATGTTTGTGTTGCTTGGTTCCGTTGGGGCTTTTTTACTCAAAAAGTGTAGTTTAACTCACCCCTCATGGATGATGGAAGCAACCAGCAAGGACTGGTGATAGTTCCAATCCTTTGCAAGGTGAAGGTGTGGCTGTCATATCCCCCCTTTGGTAACAACTTGAGTTGAGGCTCACAGCTTTCCACAAAGGGAAGGTTAGCTCCCTTCTGAAAACTGTAGGGAAGGTTAGTGCTTAGTTCAATACATGCAAATTATCACCATTTTTAAGACCTCTCTCAAAAGAAGCTAAAGAGTTTTGCCTAAAGGTAATAATCCTACCAGAGGGACTTAGAAATATTCATCATCAATGAAAGTACATTTAACTGAAACACTGAATGGTTTTTGTTGTAGAAAATTAAGATGATTTCATCAAAGCTACTACAGAACACATGTAATTTATGAAGGGGGTGGGGGTTTTTTCTCTGATTTTTTTTTTCTTTGGTTGGGATTTTTTAGGTGGTGTTTATCTACCTACAGTGGCAACTATGTCCTTTGCAATATATAATGTAATGTGCTCCTGTTGGAGCCCTGGTACTTCAGTTATTTTAGGGCAGTTATGTCAGAATGAAAGGAAAGAAAAATGCCTCAGTGCTTTACATTTAAAAACTACTGGCATGACAAGTGCTAATTCATTAAAAAAAATCTCATTCATCAAAACAATTCATTTTTTGTTTGAACAGGCTGAATAAACAATTTCTTACTGATTTAATCCTGGCAGCCTTTCTAGTGACAAGTGGCTCCAGTTCATGTACAAGCACCACAGTGTCCTTAAGTATCAAGAACAAATTGGGTACATAAAGGACATTTAGTGATCACCTCTGCATGACTGCCCAGCATTCTCACTCGCCTTTTTCTCCCCCTCTTTTAATTATTTTTCTATTGTAGCAAATGTCATTAAAATCTTGAGTTTATCAGAACATTCTGAGAAACATCTGGGTTGGATCCTTTCTTTTCTTTCTCCTGCCAATGATGGGCTGACATAGCACGAAATGTTGTCCTGAATCAGCACTAAATTGTGTACTTTCAAAAAAGGTCACAGAATAATGCTGGAACAGTAAACAGCCGCATGGAAATGTGCTTACTGTAGAGCTCATTCTTGTGAAAATAGAGAGAAAGTTACTATATTTCAATTCTTTGAAATGTGTACTTTCATTTTGATTATTATCTCCTTTTTCAATCACTAAGACACTACGCATAAAGGCAAAACCTTTGTGCCAGGATGAAGAAAATGTGCTAATATTTAACAACTGTGTAACTGTGTGACAAAAAAGTAAATATATTAAAAGTACATCAGCAACTAATTGACTTGCCCTGTATTGACCAGGGGGTTGGACTGGATGATTGTTGTAGATCCTTTCCAATGGAAATATTCTATTCTATTCTATTCTATTCTATTCTATTCTATTCTATTCTATTCTATTCTATTCCATTCCATTCCATTCCATTCCATTCCATTCCATTCCATTCCATTCCATGTCACTTTGTTCTTATGTGACTCAGGTCCAGTCAATCTGAGATGAACCTTCTCTCAGACTAAATGTCTCTTCTGAACTTCAGAATAAGTCCCTCAGTTCAGCACTATTTGCCTGCTCTCCACACCAACTTTCAGGACGGTTTTGCCTTGAAACAGCTAGGAAAAAATGGCACCCTCTTGTACTTGAGTTCTGTTTCTTTTGCTGATATAGTTGTGCTACCACTTTAGCAATGAACATTTCTTTTTCCTGGTTTTTGTAGAATCAAGTTCTGAAGAGTGACAGCTTTCATGAACCCAGGCACTTTTCCCCTTTTGTGCACCAGCCATAACACCACTAACCCTCAAACTCTACATGTGATGCCCAGCTTTGACTGAAATACACACAGCCTGTTCCACAGTGACTGGAAGCCAACACAGGGAGAAGCAAGGAGATTTGCCTGATTGGTGATATCCACAAAGACATGGGAGCCAGAAGAGGCCAAAATAGAAAGTCAGCTTATTTCATCTAGTGAGAGGCAGGGAAAAAGATGATCTCTTCTTTCATATTCCCGGCTGTTTTTCATACTGCTAACAATATAATCACCTTTTTTAATCTTAACAGGTATGCTTTACCAGTGTGGATGAATACAAGATTTTTTATATCCATGTTATTAGTCAGGTTTCATCAGAAGATTCCATGTAGCAGCTTATAAGGACAATGACAGGGAGAGATGTAAACCTCTAACTGGCATTCAGCACCTAATGTTCCCCTCGGACTAGGAATCAGGACTTTCCCAACTAGAAATGTATCCACCTAAAGACAGGTTGCCAACAACTGGAAAAATTAGCTTACAATTTCAAGAACTAAAATAATTTCTCTTCAAAATCATGTGCAAAAGTAGTATTTTTTTTCTAAACCTTCCCCATGTCTCCTTATTACACGTCACCTAAAAACTACCTGACTTCGGGCTGAACAGTTAGTACTCACATTAGTCAGTACTTCCAACTAAAATTCACATCTTTGTGAAGAAATCCCACCCTCTTCAAATGGAACAGATTGAAAAACTAAGTAACAAAAAACCCCAAACCTTTCAAAAAGCTCAGCTCTGCCACTCCTGGGCATACCGTAAACTTAGATCACCTCCTCCTCATCCAAGTGCACACAAGGAAAGAGGGGACCTGGCAGTAACTGAATAATTTACAGAAAATCAAATCACACCTGAGAATTTCCAGTGACTTTTAGTTGTACATGTTCAAAAGAAAGCCCATGCAGGATTTTCTGGTGTTTGGCTGTTTGGTTTTTCGTGAGAATCATTTAAAGCTGGTGGTTTGAGCCACTTTTATTTTTTTAATTTAAGCTTAATGATGGTGGAAGGCAGGGAGGATTCTGCCAGCCTGATAAAAGAGGTGAGGATGAGTCTGTCTGGAAGAGAGTCATCGCAGCATACAAACTGTGTGGGCTGGGCACATATAGGGAGGTTGTCACCACTTTGTGAACATTAATCTCCCATGGGGAAAAACTCCAGGACTCCTTTTGACCTTACAGTCTTCAGTGGCTCCCAAGGAGGAATGTAGCCAGGGGAGAACAGAACAGCAAAGTGGCTAAGGCAGAGGGGGAAATGGAGCCAAGCAGTCCAAGTTGGTACACCCAAAAAGGAAACACATAAGCTTCAGATTTCAATACCTTGCAGATTCGTGGCAAAACCCCCATATTTTAAGGGAATATTAATGGAAGACTGGCTACAGCACTCTAAACCCTTGAGAAAACTAAATAATTGGGGAAAGATTTGACCACTCTGATTCCAGACACCTCTCACTTTAATGTCCGCCTTTAAAACAAGAGGATGAACACATTACACCTTCCAGAGGATCTGCGAGGAGAAGGTAGGCAAGGTTTTGGAGTATTGTTTTCACTGAGTTTTAAAAGGATATTTCTAATGCATCCAGAGTGCTTCCACCATTTCAGAATTGAAAGCTGTCTCCCCCAGCTGGGTGGGATAATGTTCACATTCCTGTGTTTCCCCATCTCATTCCTCTCTGACTTTCCTCCTCAGAAAAAGCTCGGTTCCCTCTTATCTTACTGAAAGCCAGCTTTGCACACATTTTTCTTCCCGTTTGCATCTTTTTGTCCTCCTTTTCTTTTACTCTAAAGCTTTCCCTTCAGCTCCAGCTTGCTTCCTGTCCCGCATCACTTTCCCCCATCTGCCACATCCTCCACACAGTCCCCAGCTCCTTCTGCTGCTGCGGGACCAAGCAGTGCCGGAAAATGTCCTCCTCTGCCTTGGGAGGAAGTGGCAGGTTTAGGAGGGCTACTGAGCCCCACTGAAATTTACAGCAGCAACTCCTGCATGCCTGCCTGTGGGTGCAGACACACACAGCACCATGAATCTGTACTCCCTCTGGATGCAGAAGATTTTGTTAGGGTAATCTTGGGAGAAATTATTTGCTTGGAAAACAGCTGCTGCCATACAATATCAGAATAGAGCAGGAAAAAGGGAAGCTCCTCACCTCAAATTGTGTCACTTTAAAAGCCACCACTCCCAGTTTTTGCAGCAAAACAAAGAACGTCTTGTTGGGGCAGTGGGCACCACTTCCCCTGCAGCTGGTGCTGGAGGTGGAATAGCTTTCCTTGCCAGTTGTGGGCTACTTCACAGATGTCCTTTTGTTCCCCTTTCACACTAGCCACAATTTCCTCTTAAACTTTAATCCTCTCTCCGTTTCTAATGTATGCAAATATATGCCAAAAATCAAGTCAGAGTTACAAGACAGAGCAAGTTATTGGGGTGGGGGTGGGAGGGAGGGAGACAAGGAGGCAGTGGAATTTCTTTGTTAGTATAAATGTTTCAAGGATCAAAATAGTTTAGAAAAATATCTGAAAGCGAAGAGTAAAGTGTCTTTGTTATCCATGCTAACCTGTGGGAAAAGGGAACAGCTGAATTTTCTATTCTGTACAGTTTACATGAAAAGGGCTCGCAGAGCAAGGAAGAAAACGTCTGCTTGTCCTGCCCATATGCCAGGTTTCAGCCAATGTGCTGATGGAGGAGACATTTTCCCTCTCCTGGGATTGCTCAGGATTCCCATTTTGGCTTCTCCTAATCCAAACCAGCAGCAAGCTGCAATTCCCATGGCTGCTCAAGTTCCATGGGCAACTGCTTGGAGGACTAGTTCTCAAAAAAGGCAGATACACACAATCATCTCCAGCAACAGATGAAGATCACAGAGAAATGCCTGAAACATAAGCAAAGAAAAAAAAATCCAAAGTAAAAAAACAAAAACAAACCACACCAAAACAAATAAACAAAACTGAAACAAATAAACAAAACCAAAACAAAACAAAACAAAAAAACCAACCAAAGCAAACAAAAACCCCTCAATCAAACAAAACCAACCAACCAACAAACAAAAGATAGAAGCATTAATTGCTACTTAAGTGGGTAAATCTGCTTCTGGCAGCGTGTCCAAGGGTCAGGCCAGTGATGGAGAAGCAGTCAGGAGATGAGAAACTGGTTTCATTGCTGACTGCCATTACTCCAGCTAATAATGTGCCTTCTCATTTCTCAGCATGTAAAAAAAGGCTTTGGATGCTGGAAACTGTGAATTACTTGAATATCTATTAAAAAACCAGAAGATATTAATTTCATCAGCCATGAGAGAAAGTTCATATTGGGTGTCTACAGCATTTATCTTTCCACTTTCTGAATGGAAACTGTTTCCCAATGACCCAAACTCAGTGTCATAAGTGGGTACAATGCAGTTGCATTCTGTGAATTTCTATCCCCTCATCTTTGTGTAGTGTCAGTTTTCCTCTCAAAACAGAAAACGAAAATAACTGCTGAGATTTGAGCTCTTGGAAAGGAAGCTTTTTGTGAAGTTCCCACGTGTCTACCCTTTTCTTTGTCTCCTCATTTCCTTTTAATGTCACCTACTTCTCTCTGTCCTCCACACCTCCCTCTCACCTCCTTCTGTTCAACATCCTCGTCTCCACTTCTGCCATCAATCATGTTCTACTGTCTACCAGTCTTTCTCTTTCCCTCAGTCCCCTAAGTCCTCCATATTTGTGAATATTATGTCAAAAATAAGTCCAAAACAAACCAATGCCGCCTAACTTGTAATTTTGAGGACCTCACTAGTAACTTTTTGATATAAAGGGGAATTTTGGTTACAGAAATATTGAGTTCTACTAGAGAATACGGAAAAAGAGGGGGAGGTGAAAAACATGGCTGTTTGTTGGTTCAAACTGAAAAACATACACCAGGAGATCTTCTCTTTGGGTTCTTTGTGCAGAGCTCAGACAGGAGTTTTCTTAATGAAATGGTGCATACCTTTATGGAGAAACGCAGCCAAGCCACTGTGCTGTTGGAGCCTCACTGTCTGCCAGGTGTCCCTTGTAGTTCCCTCACATGTAGGTCTGCTATGGTCCCCTCTTGTTCCTCTCCTGTCACTCCCTCGGGCTGTCAAGGCTGGAGCACAAACTCCCAGGGTCAGCAGTCTGGGAGCACGGGTTTGGGCTCCCTGGGCTGACACAGCAGCTGTCACTGGCATGGGATCATCTGGTATTTAAAGGGCTGTGGGCCTCAGGCACTGAGCACGTGCTCTTGCTGGCCAAAGGAAACCTGAATCCTGCTGGCCAAGATGTATCTTACTAATCTCCTTTTAACAAATTTATGGATCGCAATCTTATGAAGGTTTTCACTAGATTCATCTATTAACTTGAGAAGCTATCCATTTTGATGCCAGAATTACATTAAGATTTTTATGTAGGTGCATCAGATGATATCTGAATGACTCAGCATCTTTTAACACAGTCATTCATCATGAATGCCTCAATGACATAACTGATGCTATCATTTCTCCTATTCAGAAATGGAGAATTAAGTGTGGAAGGTTAAACTTGTTGCCTGACCTAATCATCCATAGGAAGTCTTTTGACAGGGCCTGAAGTAAGAGACAGCTCTCTGAATTGCTCTGTCACCTCTTTCATGAATCCATTCTGATTTCTTAGAAAAAAGGCACAGCCAAACTTCATGAAAGCAAAACTAAAATGATACTTTAAAAAAAAAAAGTACAGAGATGAAAAGTGTTTCAGATAATGACAACAAAGGGGAAAAGGTCTGAGCCTAACTGTGAGTGCCATATTTGGGGTAAAAGTCAACAGAAAAAACTCCCAAGACTGATAATCTTTTTCAAGTATGTGTCTGTTTTATCTATATGTATCACTACGCTGGTATGTAAGACCTCTCCAATATCACACACTGTAACTTCTGATTTGGTTCACTCACTCACTCTGAGTGACCTGAACTTGTGAGAAAATTTTTTTTTTGTAGGCCAGGGTAGGAAAACAGGCAGGGTTGTTGTTTTGGGTGCTCCTGACTCCTGCTCTGATGTACCCCTAACCTCGTTACAGGTGAATGCCTTTCAGAACAATTGTGGTCTTGTAAAAACCATTCTTGCTCTATTTGGGAAGGAAAACCATGTATCTAAGGCTTCCATTTAAAAAAA
>WBMY01015128.1:314775-334987 GCA_013397315.1 Donacobius atricapilla | reverse complement strand
AAAAAAAAAAAAAAATGGTGTAAACAGGGTGAATATGGATGGATTGTTTATTAGCTCTTTTGAAACAAGATTACACTGTTACATGGCAGGTCAAAAACACAAGAAAGAAGATTCTCCACCTTGACACATAGCATGTGGTTTAGCAAGAGACGATCTGCCACAGGAAGCTGGAAGTTTATGCAGGCTTAAGAAGAAGCTGGACAAAATCATAGAGGAAAAAATCCACTGAGGACTCCAAGACCCCACCTTTGGCTCAGAAGATCACAGAGTTGCAAATTGCTGGAGGCTGGCTGACTGCCACAGGGGGAGGTTTCACTACCTGCTTCTCTTGCTCTTACAGTCCTCCCGCAACAAATTTTGGTCACTGCTCAGTGCAGAGTATTTATCGAGATGGAGACTTGATCTGACACAGCATGGCTCTTCTCATGTCCATCACACCCTCTGTCAACCACTGAACTTGCACTACTGAACTTCAAATATTTACTGCATGTGGTGACTGCTGTCTCACCTCCCCAGACACATACTTTAGGCATAAAAACCAGGCATTGTTTTGAACACACTGTGGAGAGGATTCATGCTAGCCTATTCCAAATACTCCTGACAGATCTACATTGCTCAGCAACTATTCTCTGCTTTGTTTCCCTAATGGAAATGGCAAGACGGGATGTCCTGTCCTGGACACCAAGTTGGCCAAGGCTGTGGACCACAGGTCTAATTAGGAGGCTTAAAGGGTAGTACCTCCCTCTTTACTGATTAGAAAGAGGGTTTGGGGAGATATTCTTGTAAAATTAAAATTAGTATTAATGGATAGCCCTCGGTCTTATATTTAGAACTGTCTTAAATGCCTGGATCCTGCAGACTTTCATGAGCACAGCTATCAACATGCCTAATCTTTTTGGGTTTAGGCTCTGCAATCACCTACATCCAAATCTTATGTGTACTTTTGAAATAAAAGAAGTTGGAGTAATATTAAGAATAAAATTATATGTAGGACTGTGCTTAAATGGCAGGCAAATTTCTGCTTATTTTATAAAAATGCAGTAGTCTCCTAAATTTAATTAAGCCAGTCTGAGGACATGATGAAAGGGTTCTTTAACATAAAAGACTTTGAAGTTTCTAGAAAAGAGTGAGGTCTATAACTCTGAATAAGGGAATCCCATAAGATTTCTCTGTGCTGAAATTAAAGTGCAAGCTCTTACCTCAAGGATGCTATTTCCATCATCTCCAGGGTATTATTAGCTTTCACAGCACATGCCGCTGTGAGTTACACTGCATTTCCCACACAGGCCGAAAGGACAGAGAAAGAAAGAGGATGCAAATAATCCATAGGAATATGTTGATGTAATGGCTAGGGTTATGTACATCACGGTCTCTCTCTACCCATGCACTGGAAGACATTTTTACTGTGTGGTCTCACCTCCTACCTTATACACAAGCCAGCTATTCTTTCCTTCATTTCACAATTCACACTAGGTCAGCTCTAGCAGGGAGATGAATTCTGGTTTCTCACATGTCACATTTAGCCACTTTTTAAAGTCCTGAGACTCCAGCAGCTGCTTTCCTTTAATCAAGATGAGACTCAGGAGTCTGAGTTCTCCAGTACGTCATTGATGAATTGCCAAATACTTGCGGAATCTATCACTTAATTCTCTGTCAGATCCTCTTCAGTAGCTGCCCTACGTAAAACACATCAGTTGCTTCCCTAGTAGTATTTATCTGATAAGGTAACTGAAAGTTTGTGGTTTAAATCTGCATGATGACATGTTCTCATCTTCTTTTTGGTTTTCCTATTTTAAACCCTCCTGCTTACATAATGAAATTGCATCCTTCACACAATTTTTGATGCTAACCCCATGCAAATCTATGGGTTTGGCTCGCTGGGGAGGAGAACTGAAGCTGGTGGCAATTTGGTCCTTTGTCATATTGCTGGTATCACACCTTGAAAAAGCTGGAAGGTGAGAAGCAGATTCTTCCCTGCTGCATGGGGCATATTTATGCTTCAAGGCTCCCTCAGTTGCTCCTGACTTGCCTCCTGTAAAACTTCCCAATTTCTGGGGGATTATCCTAGCTCAGGAAATCTTGAGACCTAATTGTAATGGCATCGGGGTGCTTTCACCAACTCCCTGGAAAAATCCAGTTATTACCATCGGGCAGCAACAGCGTGCACATATTGCAAGGTGGCAGAACTCTTGTGTCATGAATGTAATACAGAAACATTTGCCTCCAGCTCAGACACATTCTGTCAGAGCATCCTCGACGCATCTCTCCCGAGGAGTCAGATCTGACACTTGGGATGGCTGGCTGTCTACTCATCCACCCACTTCTTCTCAGGGTTTCTCTTTGCCTAGCAGGAGTGGGTACAGGGTTCATCGAGAACCCTGAAAGTAGGCTATTAAGTGACCTAGATTATTGCAGGGGGGGTGCTATTTCTGTGCTTCCTGGCCTGTGTGCTTATGTTAGTCCCTTTGTCTCCAGGGCAGCCTCTACCTAGCAGGAAATCTGGTAGGGCAGTGGAAGATGTATTAGGGAGAGCAGTCTTTCTGGAGAGAGGAGAGAAGATAATAGTGAATAAAAACAATGGACCCAAGGAATAACTGAAATACAAAAAATGCAGTTGAAATCCAATCCTTTCTTATGTTTGTGGCTTAACATGTGTCAGTTGGCACATTAACAGTAGCATATGGGTTGCTCTGATGTGAGTTACTGCATACAGTATGTTATGTTCAGGTCTAAAATGTGTAATTCTTTTGGATTAGTGTTGGCAGATTTCAGTGTGCAGAGTACAGTAAATGTTCATAAATTTAATATATTTATAAGCTTTTCTGTGGAGCTCGTTGCTGTCTGATCTGAGAAGCAGCTCTGCAGAGCAGAGCACTGGTAACTGGAGCCTCCTTTACCGAGGCAGGGGATGCCACAGTGTGTCTGCTGAGGGCAGAGCCTAGACCACATCCCAAGCCCTAGCCCAGTGACCTCCAAGACTGTATCTTTCTTCTTGAGGTTCCTATAGGGAAACACACATGTCACTGAAGAACACACAGATTTGCCAGTGAGCTGGTGGCAGGTATTGAAGACTTAATGCTTTCCAGCATGCCCTTCCTCGTTGCACAACAATCGAAGCAGAGTACCTTCCAGATCATTTCCTTGCAGTTCATGTCGCCATTCCCACAGAACCCAGTCTGAACACAGAGGATGCTGTCTGAGACTGTCAACTTTTATGGAGCATATCAACAAATTATCACCTTCCACATGAGCTCTGTCCAGCAGGACAGGAATCATTGTTTCTCCAGAAGGGAGGTGGCTGGGCTAGATATTACTTCTGGCTCCCTCCCACCCCAGTAAGGGCTGGCTGGTGACAGGGTGAAGGTGCAGTAACCCACCCTGGCTGGGTAAGGCCTTGAAGAAAGAAACAGAAATGTTCCAGCACCTAATGTTTTTAAAATAAATGAGCAGAGGTAAATTCTGTGTTTCTTTACAGCTTATTTCAATCGAGTCTCTTTGTTCATTCCTTTCCCTGAAATTATTAGTAGCCCCATGTTCTCAGTAAAGTGGGAAAATTTTGGCTATGGTCAGTTCCCAGAGGTCTTTGTCCATCAACAGGAGAACAAAATCCTTGCAGAGAGTATCTTGAAAGCATGACACTATTGCTCAGCCTTGAGAAATGCTTGTTCATTTGGTTGGGGCAAGGAATGTTTTTTAGAGATGTGCACAATGTTTTTTCAGCCTCTTGCTAAAATCAGTCAATTTGACTTTTGTGCTTGGAAAAAGCATGTGACTTCTTGTAAGGCTGGCTGCTAGTAAGGACTGACACACAAGAAACCTCTGCATCATGGTATTTCTGACATTTTATGATGACTAGAGACAAAATAAGACCAACCAGTGGAAAAAAGGCTGAAAATAATTTTTGTTAGCAGGAAAATACAATCTAATAATGAAAAGCAACCACACAAACCTGCACAAAGTACTAAAATCAAGTGTTTTGTCCTGGCTCTGGGCCACAGTCCAGCCTCTCCACTAAGAGCTGTCACAATGGAAATGAGTCCCCTGGTCACGCAGGAGACCTGGAAGATGTCCCCAGCTGTCCTGGAGCCAGGTGCCTAAGCCCAGGACAGTGCCAGTGTCTGAGGAGA
Source organism: Donacobius atricapilla (assembly GCA_013397315.1). Taxonomy (NCBI): domain Eukaryota; kingdom Metazoa; phylum Chordata; class Aves; order Passeriformes; family Mimidae; genus Donacobius; species Donacobius atricapilla. Next base: position 330,860 of record WBMY01015128.1, on the reverse strand, counting down.
GAAAGCAAAGAGAGAAAATGGTAAATCTCCAGAGGTGTCTCCTACTTGGGCTGCTGGGCACTGCTGTACTCAGGGGCTGCAACCTGTCCCACTTCCTGAGGCTGGCCCAGGTGAGGCTGTGCTTGATCAGGTACATGCCCATTTCCAGGATCCCCAGGACTTGGAGCAGAGCAGCATTCAGCCACTCCTCTGCATCCTCAGCTGCATCTATGGAGCAAGGACAGCCCTGTGGCAGCTGTGGTAAACATACAAGACAAAAAGGAGGAAAAAAAACCCCACCAAATAATTTTTTTTTTCTGAAAATGAGCTGTGTAACCGATACTTTCAGTACTGATTTAAATCCTGTACATCAGGTATGAAGATGGCAGTAGATAAGGTTATGCAGCTTGATAGTCTGCTTGCTTTCCTCCAGTACTCTGGGTTTTGGCAGAGTTTGTTTATATGTTAACAGTGACGAAATGCATATTTTTTCTTCTGAATCCCACCTGTACCTGTTCATCCTCAAAGCCTCACTGTGACTGTCTTAACAGCTTTGAAAACAGATTTCTCACTTTGAGTTCTTCTCTTTATCTTAAAAAAAAAAAAAAAACAAAACCAAAAAAAAATCTCAAGAAACCCCCCAATCCAGCAATAACTTTTAACAATGAAATGTGAGTTTTCTTGAGAATTTTTAGGAAGGAAAAAAAGATCCCTTTTGCTAATATTAGGAGTCAGTAACTAAAACCTACTTATCCATACAAAGTCAGACAATTATGCAGGCAGTGACTGACATAAATAGTGTTGACAGGGCTAGTTTTTAAACCCATGGCCCACCACCTGGGTTTCAAGCCCCTTTAAACAGGAACCAAGCTATAGTATCTCAAAAAAAGTGGGTGTGATTGAAGGGGAGAAGAATTATTACCCCAAAACAGCCAAGTGAAAGAATAAGGTGTACCTGCAGAGCATGTACTGCATTGCACAGCATAAGACAACTTTGTTAAACAGAGAGTCAACTCTTGCTTTTCTTCTTCTTCAAAGAGACAGAGAGGGAGGGTGAAGTGAAAGCAACTGGGAAAATGCAGGAAGCGCGTCTTGGGGGCAGCTTGGCTCCTTGCCTGGACACAGGGACAATGCCAAACCCCCTGGGCTGAGGAAGCTTTTGTTTGTAATGCATTTCGCTTGTTTTATCTAGTTTTAATTGCAAAAGGTCTCCCCAAGCAAACATACCTTCCTGCATGCTGATGTGGTTTGTTCCTGCTTAGTTGTCTCCTCATCCAACACCTGCTGTATCCTCAGGAGTGGGTGGAAGCCAGTGGGCACAGAGGAAGCAGCTCCAGCACCTCCTTCTAAGCCAGGATGCACTAAGTTATCTGGAAACAGGCAGCCTTTGCTTTCTGATAGTTATTCCTGCTAGCAGTCATTGCTGTGTGGACTTAGGTAACACTGACCAGCTCCTGACAGACACCCAAAGCAGCAAAGGGTCTTTGTAGAGGAACGCAAGCACAGTGAGTTGGCACCTCCTCTCATTTTCTGGTTCTCTCCCTATCTCCAACCGAGGCTTCACTCTGCTGACATTAACTAAGCTCACCTTTTCCATCCTAAGTGGAAGTCTTCAAGGCCAACTTGGATGGGCTCTAAGGAACCTGGTCTAGTGGAAGGCTTCCCTGTCCATGGCAGAGTGATGGGAACCAGGTGATCTTTCAGGCCCATTCCAACCCAAGTCATTCCGTGATTTGGTGATGATCACTTCTCACTGGATGTGAACGGATTGGCTCACAAGACACAGGGCTAGCATGACAGCCATATAAACTGCATTTGGGTGAATCTTACCTGCCTACTGGGAGTCGGGTGACTACAGTCCTTGCACTTGAACCCTTAACTCTGGGAAGGAGCTGCAAAAACAGCACCCAAAAGGCTCTGCACCTCTGAAAACCCAGTTTTGAACTGGTGTTGTGCAAAAGAGTGATGTGCAATGCCAACACCCGCAGTTTGCTCCCACATTCGCCTGAGAGCACTCATTTCTTGCAGTTGCATCACTTCCTTGGTGTTGATAGGACTTCATATTGTGACATAGGAGCAAAACATCCCAGTGACACCAAGCCCAGAACAGACCAGATAAACTGCTGGCGGCTCTGCAGTAAGTTCCTGTAACTCTACGTACATAACTGATGCTAAACAGCCAAGAGCTCACAAACTAGAGAAGAAGTTAAAACTACTAACAGGCTTGGAAAGCCTAATTTTTGAGGAAATACAAAAGAGAAAAGTAGAAAACTGCTATCAGTCAATGAAATTCAGGGCATAAAACTGCTAATGTTTGAAAATATATATGGGTATGAGAAAAAAGAAAGGGGATTCCTGATCCAGCAAGCCCCAAATTAGTGTTATGGCACTATTAGAAAGCAGCATTTTCACAGAAATATTGGCAAGCCCCTTGTTATTTTTACTTATGAAATCACCCAGCAAAGATCCAGCAACTTAGAGTGGACAAACCACTCAAAATGGAGTAATCCTCCATCTGCAGTAAGAGGGCTGGGAGAATTTAATACAGCTCCATTTCATGACTCAATCATCAGAAAAACAAATTAAGTTATTGCTAAATTATTTTAACTATAATACTCAATTTCCACTACTTTTGATTTCTCAGAAATTTCTTCTCTTGATTGAAACCTGCGATGACTGTAAAACAAAAACAACTCATTTGTCTGAAACCTGAGTGAACTAACCTGTTTGTCAGCCAGGAGAACTGGAGGAAAATAGACACTCTTGCCGATACACATATAACTGCACCCACACCAAAAGTGGTCAAAATGACAAGCAAAAAGGTCTTCTGATGTGCAAGCATCGCAGCATTTTTGGTGGGGTGTGTTTCTTAGACAGAAGAAAGTGCTGGGTGCCTGTTTAAAGATCACAGATGCACTTGCAGATCAGGTGCACTTGCAAGACATTAGAGCAAAGCCAAGAGATTTGTGTGGATATATTGTGGGGAAAAAAAGAATGACCATTTTCAGGGGATGATTTCCCATATATGAGAGAATGGATAGCACTGACGCAGAAGACTGGAGTATCAGCAAAACTCATGAAGCACATGTGTGCTCACAGGCAAATTTACCAGGCAGAATAAGCATTTGTGGATGAGGATTAAAAATATACAGGTATTGTGGTTTCAGGATTTTAGCCTCTGAGAAAGACCTTAGGTATGGTTGCATTTTTCCCCCTTCCCTTGAAAGAAGAAAAGAAACTTGGGTCAATTTGTGATGAGGTAAGGGAACAGATTAAGTCTGCAGTGGGTTTTCTTTCCCCTCCTTTTCTCCTGAGTGGCATAAAAAGGAGCCTCCATATTCCTCTCCCACATGCTGTCCTGAATTTCTCTCCTTTCCTCAACACTTAACTTTTTCTTGGAATGCCTTTGCGTGCCAGATGACAGCAAGTTACTGTGCTAATTGCTTTATTCTTCAATAAGGACATTTACTATACCAAACTCCTACAATACTTATGTGTAAATTAGAATTTGGCCTTGGAACAGCCCTCTTTCAACAATTAAAAAGCTTTCTTGAATGGATAGCTTTATAGATTAAAAAGGCTTTGTCTTGGATAGATTTTTTTTCCTTTTTATTTCTTTTTTCAGCATCAAGGGTGCCTGTTTTCACTCTTACCAGCCAGGAGAAGACTAATAAGTCTCACAAAATTGCTCTTGTTTATGAATAAATCTGAATTCAGATCTATTCTATAGATATGGAATTATGGAGCCTGAGTAAAAATTCTCTTCTTGAAATCACAGTTTTAAATCTTTAAATTTTCAAATACATAAGCTGAAGTTTTGGACAAATATTTATCAACCTGTCAGCTATTCTGAACAGGGTTGCAGCTGCATGGGAGCACTGAGAGCCATGGGGAATAAAAGAGGAACTTACCACTTAGTTCTTTTAGCCCTGAGAAGAAATGATAATTTTAGTTATACTTTGCTCGCTTACAACAATAAAAACAAAATGAAGCCACAGAAGAAAACTGTCATGTTACACCCCTTCCATCTGGCCTGTGCTACACACCCACATATCCCGTCATTCTACAAATTAATCTTTCACACATTTTTAACAAAAAAAAGTGTTAATGTTATAGAAGAGAAAATAAGGTAAACACAGAACTGTGTAAAAATACATTAACATTAAAATATGGTGGCAGTTATGGATTTTCTTAATTGAATAGGAGAGTAAATATTCACATCAAATCAATGCCAATGGCATGCAAATTAAAGCTACATTAGGGCAGCCTTGATATAGGCATTACCATTTTTGACACTTCTGTGATTTAAAATAATGTGCAGACTTTATTCGTTAATTTTTTCCTCCCTTTTTAATGTTATTTGTGAGTGGGTAATTTGCCATTACAGAGCAAAATCCTTCTCCTGTGCCCTCTTATGTTACACTATCTTATTTTCTTCAACTGCCTGGATGGTCCTGTGAACACTGGCTCAATTTAATTTAGAGTTAATATTGAAGCCTCCCCACGGCAGGACAGACCTCTTCGAGCAGCTGCCCTCAGGCCATATCTGAGCCCCCAACACCAGCCAATAACCTGTTGAACAGTCTGAGGAAAGGTGCCTTTGATTCACCATGCCAGGTCCTACAGGCATCCCCCTTTCCTAGCTCTGCACCTACCTCTCCCCCGAGACCTTTCTTCCGTGGTCTGGTTAAAAATTGCTTAAAAAGAAAAAGGAGCACAGAAGTGAGGCCCCTAGCACCTCAAAAAGGAGAAACCTCTCAGGGGCTCTTAGAAGCTCTATGTCTCCAGAGGTGGAAGGAGGAGGTATGAAGCTTGCTGCCTGGCACAAAAATAAACTCCAGTGCGCGGGGAAGTGGGGCTGACGGATCTGTGTGGGGCAGAGATGAAGGAGTGCACGGTGGACATGATGCAGGCAGCTGGTGAGTCGAAGCTGTACTGTGCTGTGGACTGCGCAGATTTTTACTCCTGCATGACCAGAGGGAACGCCCCTGCCCCGTGAGGCAGCAGCAGTGTCAGACATGTGCAGCCTGCACTCCTTTAGCACTTTGCTTTATTTGGAAGCTTCTCTCTTCCCTGGCACTTTTTCAGTCCTCGTCAATCACTAATGTTTCTGCATGCTGTCTCCAGATTTTATGAAGATGGATCCCCAATCACACCACCATGCCCCCAGAAGAAGTTACATGCACAGGCCAGCTCACGCAGCGAGAGCCAGCACAAAGTGGTCTCCTCCTCAACAGGGCAGGAGAGGGGTCTGATGGACAGCAGGAAGAGAGTGCAGGAGACAAATAAAGAGCAGTAGTATGTCCCCAGTTTGACTATCCACCCTCAATTAATATTGCCTCAGGAGGGGACTAATGTCTTTTACAGCGTACACCCCCAGCAAAAAGCCCTAAAGCTTATAAAAGATTAAGTGGAAAGAAAAATTTGAATGCTTCTAAGCACGAAGTCCCAATAAAAAGAGTCTGTGCTGGAACTCGTGTGACTCAATCCTATACAAAGGTAAAAGGCAACACTCAGGTTCTCTTTCTGGTCTTCAACATATCCCAGGAAAAGCAGGTACAAGTCATTTGCAGGGTCACACTACCAGTGTTACCGGTATGTCTCTGAAGTTGCTCATCAGACTCCACACAAAGGTGGTTGCAGTAGAGGATAAAACTGCCACAGCTTAGGAGGTTTTAGCACAAAAGAGCCCGTGAACCTTTGCTTCTGAGGGCATCCGCTAAATTGACCAGCAAGATTAGCACAGAGGAGTCTTTTCTGCTCTGTTCTTGTGAACTCCGTCTCATTCGCCAATGCTGATGTGACTGGAGAGCAGGGGCACAGGGGCTCTAAAGGCATGTGTTTTCAGTGAGCATCTCGTACCAAAGCAGAGAGCTCTGAAGGTTATTTTAAAGCTCCTCACAGGCACTGAAGACTACATTTATACACATAAATCAATTTTCTTCCATTTTACTGCCTAATTTCTTCTAACCTTCCTTAGGTTTACCTCTGACTTCCATTTTCCTTTTCTTTCTTCTCAACTATCTTTCCACTTCCCTCCTTTATCTTACTTTTTTTTCTTACCCATATATTCCCAGGCAGCTATGGAGGGGCATGTTGTTTTGGGGATTTTTTTTTGTTTGTTTGTTACAGGGGAATAAGAGGTCTTCAGAGTAAGGACATCAGGTTGCTGAGTTCTTGTAGCAGCCTGACTCTTATTCACTGCCTGAAAAAAAAAAATCCACCTCATGGTCCCATTTCTGCTTTTGAATCTGAAGAGCTGAGGGGATAAATGCCAATTTCAAAGACAGTTGGCTGCAATAGTTAATGTTTGTGCAACACTTCACATGTCTAACCATTGTATCCAATCTTCACCACCAGAAAGATGCAGAGCTGCTGCCACTGCCTCCCAGACTGTCTGTGCGCATGATGATTAATGAGCTCACAGCCCTATTTTGCTGTTGAAGTTAATGTTGCTTCCTGAGGGCAACACGCCTGATGAGAGAATTTGCAGCAGTCCATACGCTATATTGATTCAAAATGCCACTGTATGTTTTAATTAGCTTTTAACCATTAAAAAGTGGGGCTGGAAATTAAAATGGCACATATGCTTATGCAGCACATGTCTGTACCTAAAAGGTGAGCATTAGGTCAAGTTATCAAGCCGTGGGCTGAACCACCACTGGCAGTTAAACCCCATTTTTTCTAGCAATTAATACATTTCCATGGCGCTTTTTTTGTTAGCTTTATGCCAAATATCCACTTACATCTATTTTCAAGCCTTGAGGAATGCATTTTTCACCCACCCACGCTATCTTTTGAGACTTATAACATGCTAGAAAAGTTTAATTTTGCAGAGCTGAGGTTTAAGAGCTAACGTGAGAGAGTGGGCTCTGCTCAGGCTGATGAGAAAGTGATGTGTTGGGATAAAAGGCTGCACTGCAACCCCTCCTTTGCACCACCCAAGAGTTTCTATTAAGTCATTGATAAGGTGCTCATAATTTCCTCATTTGTGTTGTACTTATCCTTCATTCTCTTGATGGCAAAGGGCTGGTTGAAGTAATATCCTGACCAGTAAGGGCCTTTTTGACAACTTATGGAGGACAAATGGGGTATTTTTTCCTTAAAAGAGATGACAAGAGAATTGTGGGCCGATTACCAAACTTAATAATTAAACATATTTAAACCACCTAGAAGACAACAAGAAGATGAGCATCAGTTCACACTGATTAATCATGCATGAGGCATGTTAAACAAAACCGGTTCCTCTCTGAAACTGGTTAACAGGTCTTGAAAGAAGGGGAGGTAATCAACACTGTGTCTTGCCTTCAGCCAGGCTGTTTGCCTTGCCCGGCTTGGTGTGCTTGCGACTAAACCAGGGAACACGCTCAAGCCAGAACTAATCAGTGGTGACAACAGTGGCTGAAAAGCCACACACAGCGGATCAGTACCAAAAATTCACTGCCAGACTGAAGGGTTATATTGAGTCCAGTTCTCCAGATAGCTGACCTACATTTGATACAACTCATTTTTTCATTAATGATACTGATAAACAGCTTAAAAATACAACTCTTAATTTTGCAGATGAACCATGTTGGAATGGGCTGTAAGCATACTGGAGGAAAGAAGTGCTCAAAATGGTCCTGGCATACTGGAAAATGGACCAAAAAAGCTGAGTGCATGGCAATTAGGATGAAAGCAAAATGTTCTGCTTTGGAAGGAATTATAAATCGTGTAAATGCAGGATACATGGCTAGGGTATGGCCTTGAAGAATGTGGACCAACTAGAAGCTGAAAAATACTAAATACAGCGTGAGAAACATGACCTACAAGGAACATGTCTGGCTGTTTAACCTAAAGAAGATAAGGCTGGACAAGGTACAATGGCTGGCCTCCAGTACACGAGCTATTAATGTGCAAAGGAAATAAACTCTTCTGCATGATCACTCTGGGTTGGACGGAAGTTAGAAGCTTCTTAGAACAATACTTGCAAGGAGACACCAGAAAAAATATTATCTCTGGAAAGGCTAATGAAGAAGTGGGAACAATTGCCTGGTTGGATGGTGGGGTCTCCTTCACTGGAGATTTTCAAACACAGGATGGATCAGCATTAGCCAGAAACATCCAAGATAGAGATGATCCTGACAGCAATCCAGGCAGGGAGATGAACTACATGAGCTCTTGAAATTCATTTAATCCTGTTTTTTTTTAGACTTTATTTCTATATTACCCTTGGGAGGTACAGAACTACTTTGTGCCTCAACTTCACACCAGTGAAACAGGAGCATTAGTGGCCAAATTAAACAAATCAACAAGAATAATTTGCATTGAATTTGGCTGTCTGATTAATCACTTGGAGTTTGTAGCTTATACAATGTATCATCTGTGCCTGCTTTATCATCAAAAGCAGATATTTGCCAATCACAGTGGGGAGAAAATCTGACATTATTGTCATGACTGAGTGCTTTTAAATGCATTTAAAACTTTACAGACTAGTTGGCTGTAATGTATATTTAAAATTCTTGAAAGCAGCAAAAGATCAGATTGAAGAAGGAGAGAAAGACGGTAGAACAGTGACACTGTGCAAGTTAGTTTAAATAAAGAATCTTATCAAATCTACTGACTACTTGTTCACATCTGTCCAAATATAACTTATGCCATATGTCCTACTATATAAGTCAGCTTGGAGGCAGGACACTTCCCTAAGCAGCAATTCACTTCCTGAGTCTGCTCTATCTTCAGGAGAATAAAGAAGAGGGGGAAATGATACATCACAGAAAAATCTGAGAAACAAACAAAATAACCTTCTAAAAGCTTCTGGGAAGTAAAAACCCTTTTTCTACCCTAATAGTTAGCTTAATTGTTTGTCTTCTTGTGTATTAAGGCATCATACCTGATATTACCTAAGCTGCCTTTGAGGAAATCAGACGCCTCAGTTTTCCTTTGTCTTTTCACTTGGTCAAGGTGGTAAATATTGCCTTGCCAGTCATCTCAATAACTCTCCTCCCCTCATAGAAACACAACTTATGGTTGCCACGTCTTGGGTCAGACTCCCAGGTACAGCCAGTCAGTCCCTCCACCTTGGGTCTCCAAGGGCTTTGGTGCTACACCAAGAGCAGGCTGGGGATGGGAGACCCAGCCCTGCCCAGCCATGGGGCTTCCCAGCAGAACGCCTCCTGATGGGAGCTTTCAGCTGGTGGTATCAGAAAAAAATACCATCATCGAAATCCTGTTTCAGATACCAGAAGCCTCCTTATGGCTCTAAGAGTTTAATTTTCATTTAAAAGTCAATAAATAGAGGCATAAGGGTTTAAGATGAATTATGCAAGCCCTTTAGCCATAGCCATTACATTCTGCCACAAAAATGAGCTGCTGTTCTCACTTTGTTTTATGGGCTCACTGTAGCCTGTTGTTATTGTAGCTGCCAAATAAAAACCAGCAAACCATGGAAATGAAAATATAATCTTTTATGCTTTCATAGTCTTAGGATAAACTGGTATGTGCAGTTTTAGAGAAGAGGTTTCTTTTGAAGTCTGTAGTGTTATGCCCCTGTCCTGTGAGTCTTTACAAGTGGAGTAGCTTTTTGATCAGCTGCTTTCCCATCTCCAACGGCAGCACTTTCACAAGCTCAAAGGCAAGGAAAAACATAATAGCTTCCTGTAGATATGAAGAAAAGGTGGATTAGAGGTAATTTCATAAAACTGGAAAGTCCTCTTGCTTTAAAAAGAAAAGATTTGCCACCTCTAATTTCTCTCAAGCCTCCTTATTCCCTAACAGGAGCACATACCCCACAACTTGCTCCAAGTCATGTGTTTCTTAAGGGTCTGTCACCCAGCAAATGTGCCAAGAGAGAAAGCCATGCAAAGTAATCGTGACAATGAACAGCAGCTGAATCCAAGTGGTAAAAGCACAAGACTCCGCACAAAAATACCTGGGACAAAATGTGCACCAGTACAGAGAGAGAGAGAGAGAGAAAGAAGGAAGATGGAACCAGGTCAGGGACAGGGTCTTACTCAGGAAATGAGAAAAACAGGACTATAAGCATGAGTTAATGTACTTTCAAGTTAATTACAGCAGAGCATTATATTAATGGCAGAATATTGAGAATAAGAGCACGTGGACTAACATGCAACATTTAATCCATAACTTTCCCACCCAGAATTGATATTCAAAGCTTGTCTTTTTCAATGGCTTTTGCAACGGCTTTTTCAATGGCCTTTGCAATGGCTTGTCTCTTTCTTTTGTCTGTCTCGGTTTATTTTCATAGTCGCATTCACTGGTGATAACATTTTATATTTTGTGCTTCCTAGTGGGAGCTATGCTGGATGCTGACACCCACTCTTGTGCAGAGATTTTTGCATATTTTTTTTTCCTCTTCCACCCGTTTTACACAAGATGGTAACATATGGCCTTGGGTGATTAAATGATTTAGTGAATGAACTGAGCAGAAAGAGCAGGCTGATTGGAAGAAGACAGCTTCTGTTTAGGCATAAATGTCTTTGTAATCTGTAATGATAGGAAAGAAATTACTGAAAAAAGCATAAGAAAAATTAACAGAGTTTTGGCTAAACATATTTTTCAGGTCTGCTTTAAATACAGTGAAACAATAGTATAGCGGCTATTACTTGTTTTGTTTCTACAGCGTGTGCTTGTAGAAGGGGCACCCCACAAATATACACAGAAGCACAGACCTACACGCAGCATATAAGGAGTCAAAAATTAAACCAATGGTTTTGTAAAACCAAGGTGCCATTTTATTTATTAACTTCTGAGCAAGGCAGACCCACAGAATTGGTGTGGGCCACCACAGTAGCTAAAATGGCTTCACACCTTCTAACTTTCTCAGAATTACTCTAACTACAGTAATCAGTTGCACCCATGTGACGTCAGCAGGAACCACAGGAGGTTTTGCGGAAGGAAGACATCTGGATGCCTTCTGAGCAGGCCCACCCAGTACACCTCTGCCACTGCAGGGGCTCAGAGCACAAATAAACCATCACTCCCATCCTCTTCCTTCCGGGGCATCAGGACTTGTGTCTCTCTTCTGTTTTAACTTGAGGTTTTGTGTTTGTTATGCATCTTTGGGATAATACCTATGTGTTCTTGTGAGCATGCAGCAGCTCCTGGTGTAGTTCTGTTCTGAACTAAGCATCTGTTTGAAGTTGGCTGAGGCTGTGGGAGATTGGATTCCAGCATCCAGGTGTTCCTAGGCTGGAAATTTGAAGCCTTTGTATCCAAAAAAAGAGATTTTTAGAGAGAAAATGTTTCAGTTCTGCTTCCAGTGATGGTGTGCGTACCACTGACAGTCAACAAACAAATCCAACTGAATTCCAGTTCACATCTCCACCCACAAGACCAATCCCATCTTTTACAATCAAATTTTTATGCAGAGCCTTGAAATTGTTTTGGGACATCACGAAGAAATCCTTGCCCTCGTTAATAATCCCCACGTGGAGCAGAAGCTGTGGCTTAAAATTAGACAAACCTATGCTCCAGAAAAGGACATCTGGACATAAAGGAAGTTTATCAGTGGTGTCTGTCCTCAGCTTGTAGAATGAATGTTAGAAGCCACCTTCGTGATAAACCTCAGAGCAGGGCACTCCTTCTCCTACATGTGAGAGCATTTGAGATGAGAGAGGAGGTTTTGGCCCACATGGTAAGAAAAGCTCTTAAATGAGTACATCCTGATCCTTATCCAGCGTAGTTAGGGCAGATAAGGATTACTGATCCAGTCAGCCTCTGGCACAATAATATGCACATTTAGCCAATTCATGCAAAGGCTGTATTATATTATCTTGGCACTTCCTCAGCACTGGTTCCCCAGAGAGAAAACTCTGTTCCACGGTGACATCAGCTGAACCTCAAGTGTGATGGCAGCTTCAAAAACTACTTTATTTTTAATTTTTCTGAAAACCAGACTGCTATCAATTAAGTTACTCTACAATAAAAGCAAAACAAAAGAGAACAAGAGTGCCAGGATCATGAATCCTAACTTTCACTTCTCTGGGATACATAATACTGTAGATCTTTTTCCGTTTTACCTCCAGTCCTACTCATCAAAGCTTTTCAGGAGAGTTTTAATTTACCAAGAGGGTACCCACTCTCCATTGTCCTATCAATGAAAACAGCAGCAAGGCATATGGGTGACAGTATACAGTTTGAAATAACCTGTAGGGCATAAACCTGGGATATTTGGTGGCAGACGAGCCGTTTCCATTGCCAATTTCTTTTTTGCCATGGAAAATAAAATTAATGGAAAGTACAGTAATTAGCATAGTACTCCTCTACAATTTGAAGAAAACGTAGAAAACTGTGTTACAGTAGGTATAAGAAAGTCTTGAGGACCAGATTTTTATCTGGTTCCGCTGTGCAACTGTGTTGTGTTGGCATCTATATCTATTGCTTTGGAGACAAATGTCACACAGGCACTTTGACCCTTGTCAGCTTCTGCTGGACTGTCCTCAGGAGGAGTTTCCAAGAGCACACAGCTCCATTCAAGCTCCAGAAACAAATGGGACAAACACTTCTAAGGCTAGCAGGCAAAGCCGGCATCTGCAAAGCACCTCACTATGTATTAATGACTCTTGAGCAGCAACAAACAACGTTGGGAGATTCATCACACAAACTGTGTTAGAAAAGACGCCAGGAAACCTCGATGTTCTCAGATCAGAGGCAAAAGCCGGGAGGCGCTACCCGAGCTGCAGGTGCTCCTGTAGCTCCACACTGCAACGTCAGCATTGGTTATGAGCCAAAGGCCTTCAGGCCTCCTTGTTGCCTGGAGGATATAAATGAAAGTCAGCAAGCGAAAAGGTGGAAGAAGAGCAAAATTGCATCATGTCTTTCCAAACTGTGTTTGTGAAGTAAATGACACTCATTTCTTCCCATGCTATATTGAGATAATTTTTATTTTCCTTGGCTTATGGATGTTCTTAGTTCAATTTTCTTGTGTGTGTTCTTTTACAGTATCTTGGGATGCCTGAGGCGATTTATAAATATGTGTAGAGACCAGGTGTACCGCCAGATGTTTACGTCCCTTTACAACAAGGCTTCACCATCCCTTCCAATGGAATGCCTGTCTTATATTATTTTTTCTAATAGAGGATCAACTGGACTATTGGGTATTTGTGAGTTTTCCCTCCAAAGGTTTTTTTCCTTAATTCACTCTCTATCATCTTGTTTCTACATTTATCATAATGCTAAGTCTTTAAACCTCTCTAGGTACTTAAAAAAAAAAATTAGAATGCCTTTCACATTAAGAAAAAAAAAATCCCAGACAAAAGTCAACAGTTCCGGGTTTAAATCAATAAAGTCTTACTCACTGCCAAAAAAGATTTTTAATCTTATAGTGTTACCTACACTCACTTTTTCTCTGTTTCTCACCATCTCCTATTCAGAAATAGTAAAAAAGAAGAGTTTTATTACAACAGCTGTATAAATGGTAATTGCAGATCACTCTTTTAAATATAACTGTAGTAAGAAATAACCTGTAGACCCAGGGTGAACCAGTATACACAAAACAGACAAAGCGATTTGCTGGAGGTCATACAGCCAAATGATAGAATGGAAAGAAAACACAACCTGATTTAATTAGGAGCCAGCATTGTAAATAGTAAATGAGGAACAGTAATTTTCTTTTCTCAGTACATCTTAAAAGGTAAGGAAGCAAGTTCTTGTATCTGAGGAGAAAATGATAAATTAACAGAATGTACAAACAGTAATTAAATTAAACTAAATCTTATTTAATGTTTATTTCCAAATTTCAGGTCCTGTAAAAGTCTGTAAGGATCTGAGAAAAGTCCATTTGCTAAATGTCCTCTTCAGCAAATAAATGCTTTGATTTTTTTTTTCACATTAAGCAGACGCATTTTTCAAAGAGTTTTGTATGACAAAAATGCCTAAATTGCCTCCCTCAGTTAAGCTGTACTTGTATAAGTAAATATTCACAAACTGAGGTCTTACTAACCAACTCGGAGCAGCTGGTGAGATGGCTTACTTGAGGAAGCAAGAGGCAGCACGAAGTGTAGAGATCTAGGACAACACAGTTAATGTAATCATTTCAGGCACAGTCACTGACAGTTCAAATATATGTAACTGCATAAGTTATTTGTATATTTAACATTAAAAAACCCAAACAAGCTCAACTTTAGAATTTTTTTTCCTAAGTATTTCCTGTTAAAGTACTTTCAACATTTATTTTTGCAGCTGAAAGAAAAAGCAGTTTAGTAGCTATAGGGAAGATGTTCAAGAAATGACAGGCAGCAGGGAATACAGTACTGATTTTTCTCAGATGAAGTGATTATTAGCACTGAGGAAACAATCAGGAAACATGAAGAGTCAGCATCTTAGCTGCTGTATCCTGAAGACAAGGACAAAATCCTATCAAGTTCCAGCTATAATGAAATATGGAACAGGGTGCCAATGGAAAAAATACCCAAACTCTTAATGATGGAATTATATCAGTATCTAAGAGTGACTGAAAGTTAAAAATTAAAAAATTCCACACCTACTGTGAGCAATTAGTTCACTGAAGGATGGAGTGAAAAGTGTTTTCTTTTGTACATATATATATTTTATATTTTCATATATGTATGTAATGCCTGAAGCATATGGACACCTAGATGCTAGCTGCTGTGTTATATACATAGCAGTGCTGTCAAGGCAATTAGGCACAGCTAGAATTCAGTCTGTTTCTTTGTAACAGTTTCGTATCACTGAAGAGACAAAGTACACAGTTTTCAGCTTTTATACCTACTCAAACAATTTTGGTTATTAATACATAACTGAGTTAGTTCTTTCTCCTCAAACTCCAAGTCTCTGTTCGTGATCCTTGTTTTCTTTAAAATACTTCCCTATATTACCTCTTTACCTGAAACTGCCGGGGAGATGGGGAAATACCAAATCTCTTTGGATTAGCCCTTTGCTAAGGAAGACCTCAGCCCTTCAGACCTGGCCTCCACTGCCCTATCCTAACCCGCCATTAAGCCATGGTATTCTCCAAAGCCGCTGACCTCAATCTGCCTGTGAACCATGATGAGGTCTGGAGAGCTCGCCTCCCCTCAGGCACCAGCCTTCCCAGCGCTGCCCGGGAGCGCGCAGACCTGGGCACACACACATCCCAAACGATGCCAACCTACTGGCACTGCTCCTCATAATCCACCCTGCCACGGCGGGAAGCACAAAAACTCCCCGCAGTAATTCAACGCTTGAGGTGGAAGCTCAGGGCAGAGCACTTCCTTGGAAGAGAGAAGCCAAAGCACTTGCACTGTTGTTATGAATTCACAGCTGGCTGGTGCCAATCAAGGAGAGAGGCTAGGACAGAAACCACAGAACTACAAACATAAATATTTATTCTTGCATCTAAAGTGCCCCAGCCAAACTGGGCACACCCCTGAGATTTTGCTTTAGGAGTTTTACACAATGGTATGATATGATTCACCTAATTACCCACTGGCGCTAATTCTAATTATCCAATCATGAATGTGGCAGGGAAAAGCTACTCTATTTTTGTACATCCTGCAGCAGCATCCATTAGCACCCTTGTGATTTATGCTAATCCAGATGTTCCTGCATTCAACTTCTGCAGTTACTGAGCATCAGCAACTTGAGTTTCTCTTCGATACGGATTTCTTGGTGAATTCTGGCAAAAAGTCTCCTTATCTTAGTGGACTGTGTGTTCTTAGGGGCAGACGATGCCTCTTGGGTCCTGAGACAACACTGCGATACGCACTGCACATATACACATACCCAGCACACAGATGACCATCCACAAGACACTAATAATGCTCTTGCCCCTGATGACTGCATGGCCTCAGCACTTTATGGCACGCTCTCCACGCCGCCCGGCCCCGCGGCAGCCCAGCAGCACCCAGGCGGGGCGGCAGGAGCGCACCCCGAGGCAGGGGCACACCCCGAGATCGGAGCGCACCCCGAGGCCGGAGCACACCCCGAATCGGAGCAACCCCGAGATCGAAGCACACCCCGAGGCCGGAGCGCACCCCGAGATCGGAGCACCCCCGAGGCCGGGGCACACCCCGAGGCCGGAGCACCCCCGAGATCGGAGCGCACCCCGAGGCAGAGGCACACCCCGAGATCGGAGCGCACCCCGAGGCAGGGGCACACCCGAGATC
>WBMY01015128.1:300681-314032 GCA_013397315.1 Donacobius atricapilla | reverse complement strand
GCTCCCGCTCGGGCCGGGGGCGCCGCTCAGAGCCGGCGGGGCCGGGCAGCCGCGTCCCGGGGCCGCCGCGGTCGCGTAGCTGGGCAGCTCCAGCCCCGGCGGGGGGAGAGCGGTGTAGGAGCCGAGCCGAGCGCTCGCAGGAGTGCCCCGGCCAGGGGAGCTGCTCCGCGGCTCGAAAGGAGCCGGAGTTGGTGCTCGGTGTCACTTGCGCTGCCTTAAAGGCTGGGGCTGAAAGGACCGGCGGCGGAGCGGGGAGCTGTGAGGTGGTAAATAGGTCCGGTTAATCTCTGCTTTTAAGTGAACCCCTGGGCTCAGTAAAACCGAGCTGGTGTGGCTTTCTGGGGTAACCCCGTGGCTGGGGTAAGCTGTCAGCACATAAAGCGGTCCTCCAAGTTAAGGCAGAAGTGTTGCTATGCTGCACATACAGTAGAGCCCCATATGTTTAGGATTTTCTTTTTTTTTTTTTTTTTTTCTCCCTGTTAGAAAGTTTGAAAAAAAGAGACTTTGAAGTATTTTGTTTATACTAACAGAAGAGAAAAGTTCTCCTAAGAAAAAGCTGGTGGCAGGAGTGTAGAGGAGTAGCATATGGCATTAAAAGGAGCACAGCTGGAGGTAGCATTTCCATCTGAACATGATGTCAGAGCAGCTGACAGCCTGCCATCCCTCAGCCTTTTATTCTAACACACAGACAGGGAGTTAGTGTGTGCAGATCTGTGTGTGGAGAAGGTATCTCATTCCTCTCTAACATCATCTCCACTTTGCATCTGTCTCTCCTAGTCTGCTTTTTTTCCACCGATCTAACAGACCTGGAGCCAGCAAGACTCAGAGGAAAGGACTTAATCAGGTTTATGTGTACTAAAGGTAGGAGTAGCAATAGATTAGATACAGCATATTTCTGTTTTGGTGTGTTGTTTATTGAATTTTAGAAAAAAAAATCACATTACTTTTCTAACCAGGTTTAGAGCTAATATATGAAATTGACTATTAAATAGATAAGTGGACTTAGTCAAAAGGCTTGGGCTACAGTTGGAGAGTATCAGTTCTTGGGCACATTGTTAGCATTAACTTTAATGCATATTTGTGGGAATGTCTTGGTTTGGAAGGAGGAAAGAACAAGTTCATCCTTAATTTCTGAGACCAAAACTGCAGTGGATTTAGTGGCAAGCCTAGAGAGAGTTTTGCTTTATGTTCTTGTCCTGCATCTTTTAAATTACTTTACAGGGGTTTTAGTGAAATATACAAGAGTGTTCGTTTTTACAAAAGGACCTTCCTGTCTAAAATATGTTTGTGGGGAAGTCTTTAGTTACATGGTTAAATATCCAGCAGCTCAGAAATGTAGTAGCATACAGCTGTAGCGCTTCTGAAAGATAGAAATCAGTTATGTGTTTAAAAACTTTTGTACCCGGGAGAATGGCTTGACTGGTTTCCACTTTTCTTCCTTGCATGTAGCATTTGAAATCTTTTATTTAGTGTAACAATAATTATTTGAAGGAGTTTTTGTATTTGTGACTAATTTAGAACTTGTAGATTTGAGCTGCCTGAATTGGCCAGACAGCTGTAATCGCACTCCTCTATTCTTAATCTCTTTATCTGGGCAGCAGCTGCCATATGGCCACAGTCAGCTGGATCAGATGTTTATAAGCTTCCTTCTTCGTCCCTCTCTGTCCTTTCAGCCTCCTAATTTGATCACAGCTACCTTGTGAGCTGCCCTCCAATCTTTATTTTTAGCCCTCTTAAGGATTAGGATTGATGTTGGCTGTGGGGCACTTAAAGTGATTGTATTGTAAATCTTCATGCTTTACTCTAGCAATGGTATTTTACAGAATATAGTAGGGGTTGTGTTGTAAGTTTTAGTACATCTTGGTGTGCGAGGGATGAGGGTTTTTCAATAATATCTGCCAGCCTGGAGAGTCACGATCTGCTTGGATGGTTTGGGAAACCATTGCTATCAATCACAGAAGAATAGATTAACATAGGTTTTTAAAAGACTTTACTTTCCATTTGATTTTTGACTTCTTTACTTCTTCTTTAAGTTTATTTTGTCTTTATCATCAAGGAAGGCAAATAAACACTTGGGTAAGAACAGTACTTGGGTTATTCTTTTTAAATGTGGACACACGCTCACGTTGAATGGTTGAATGACTTTTTTTTTTTTTTTTTTTTAAGCCTAGTACTGCAAACTCTGCCTGGTGTGGGAGGGGAGGGAAATTTCTGTCCTTCTGCACTGGGGAAGTGGTGCTCGTTGGCGTTTTGGTTGTTAGCTTTCTTTTGTATATTCTGCATGTTGGCAAAAAATGTTCATGTTCTATTGTACAGTACAGAAAAGGTTTAAAACCATAAAAAATCCTGTACTTACTACAAGGAGCAAACCACATGAACTAAATTTGTAAAAATGTCCTTTTTTGCTGTTGATATAAATTGACACATGTAAATAATTTTTGTACTTTATGAATGTTAGACCATCAGATTTGGGTATATTAACATTTCTTCGTGTGAGAACCTCTCCTCTTACTGCAACTTGACTTTAAAAAGAAGATAGATGATCTGGTATATTTTTTCTGCCGCTTCTGTGATCTCTCAAACTTAGTGTTTAATTTTTTTTTTTTTTTTTTTTTTTGGGGGGGGGGGGGCGTTGGGTTCTGCCCTCCTAGGGACTCAATCTGGAGGAAGTTCTCTAAAAAAAAAAGAACCAAACTGTTGAACAGATTTTATGAACAGCAGTGATACTTCAAAAAAAAATTGCAGATGTACCTATGCGCTCACTAGACCAGCTTATTTACCACAGAAAGGAAATCATAACTGTAGTGGTCAGCCGGGGAAAGAGTTGCCATTGTACATTTGTGTTAAATAATCTTTGCGTGGTGGCAGTACCAGAATTCCGGCAATATAAATGCCGGGTTTTTAGAGTGGAACTACTTGGATTTATAAGTTTTGTGATTCTGACCTACATTTAATTTTTAAAAATTCTGTTGCTTATAGGTTATGAAGACAGTATGGAGTTTCCTGACCACAGTAGACATTTGCTACAGTGTCTGAGTGAGCAGAGACATCAGGGTTTTCTTTGTGATTGCACTGTTCTGGTAGGAGATGCCCAGTTCCGAGCGCACAGAGCTGTACTGGCTTCATGCAGCATGTATTTCCACCTCTTTTACAAGGACCAGCTGGACAAAAGGGACATTGTTCATCTGAACAGCGACATTGTTACAGCCCCAGCTTTCGCTCTCCTGCTTGAATTCATGTACGAAGGAAAGCTCCAGTTCAAAGACTTGCCCATTGAAGACGTGCTAGCAGCTGCCAGTTATCTCCACATGTATGACATTGTCAAAGTCTGCAAAAAGAAGCTGAAAGAGAAAGCAACCACGGAGGCAGACAGTACAAAAAAGGAGGAAGACGCCTCAAGTTGTTCAGACAAAGTGGAGAGCCTCTCCGACGGCAGCAGCCACATGCCAGGAGATTTGCCCAGCGATGAAGATGACGGAGAAGATGAAAAATTGAACATCCTGCCTAGCAAAAGGGACTTGGCGGCTGAGCCTGGGAACATGTGGATGAGATTGCCCTCAGACTCAGCAGGCATTCCCCAGACTGGCGGAGAGGCAGAGACGCACACAGCAGCAGCTGGAAAAACAGTAGCCAGCCCCTGCAGCTCAACAGAGTCTTTGTCCCAGAGGTCTGTCACCTCCGTGAGGGATTCAGCAGATGTTGACTGCGTGCTGGACCTGTCTGTCAAGTCCAGCCTTTCAGGAGTTGAAAATTTGAACAGTTCTTATTTCTCTTCGCAGGACATGCTTAGAAACAGCCTGGTTCAGGTGAAGGTGGAGAAAGAGGCTTCCTGTGATGAGAGTGATGTTGGCACTAATGACTATGATATGGAACATAGCACTGTGAAAGAAAGTGTGAGCACTAATAACAGGGTACCGTACGAGCCGGCCCACCTGGCTCCGATGAGGGAAGATTCGGTCTTGAGGGAGCTAGATAGAGAGGACAAGGCAAGCGATGATGAAATGATAACTCCAGAGAATGAGAGAGTCCAGGTGGAAGGAAACATGGACAGCAGCTTGCTCCCTTACGTGTCAAACATACTTAGCCCCGCTGGCCAAATTTTCATGTGTCCTCTCTGCAACAAGGTCTTTCCTAGCCCCCACATCCTGCAAATTCATTTAAGCACGCACTTTCGAGAGCAGGACGGGATCCGCAGCAAGCCTGCTACCGATGTCAATGTCCCCACCTGCTCGTTGTGTGGTAAGACTTTTTCTTGCATGTACACCTTGAAACGTCATGAGAGGACTCATTCAGGTGAAAAGCCCTACACTTGCACCCAGTGTGGGAAGAGCTTCCAGTACTCCCACAACCTGAGCCGCCACGCAGTGGTTCACACGCGGGAGAAGCCTCATGCTTGTAAGTGGTGTGAACGCAGGTTCACACAGTCCGGAGACCTTTACAGACACATTCGGAAGTTTCACTGTGAGTTGGTGAACTCATTGTCTGTCAAAAGCGAAGCACTGAGCTTACCTACTGTCAGAGACTGGACCTTAGAAGATAGCTCACAAGAACTTTGGAAATAAAATTTTTATATATATAAAT
This sequence comes from Donacobius atricapilla, assembly GCA_013397315.1. NCBI lineage: Eukaryota > Metazoa > Chordata > Aves > Passeriformes > Mimidae > Donacobius > Donacobius atricapilla. The sequence continues at coordinate 309,451 of WBMY01015128.1, read as the reverse complement.
AATATATATATAAATCTATATAGTTGTGGTACAGTCTAAAAGCAATCTTGTTTCCTTGAACTGAAAGTTTGGCTATTAGCTTGTTTTTGCACTTTAAGGCAGCATGAATATTTCACTAATTTAGCACTCCAATAAAAATGAACTGTAGAGGTAATCCGACAAAGTAACTAATTGCAGAGCGTATTTTTCCTCCTTTTCGGAATAGAAGCCAGCGGATACATTACTTGTAAGGAATCTCCAATTCAAAAAAAAAAATTTGGATGTGGCTTTATTCTCCCCAAAACACTGCGTTCTTTTAAACTCTTGATCTTTTTCCCTCTTAAATTCTGGATGTAGAAATCCTCTTCCAATTTTATCAGTTCCTTTACATTTCTATAATTGCATGAGTCTTTTCTAGCTGTTGGAAACCTGAATGCTTTTAGACCCAAATGGAAAATTTCTGAAATGCTGGATTATCTATTTTTAAACAAGCGGTTGACTTAAAACTTATTATGGCAACTTCTGGATTTCTGACAGTTCCCACTGGAAAAAAAACCCACAAAAAAACCAACACAAAAACATAAAACAAAAACCCTGAGAGTACACTGGGATCACTGGGACTCTGTCTTACGTGAAGGTTTGCTTGGGATGAAAAAGGATATTGCAGCTTCAGCAGTGATGAACTGTGTGTTTAAAAAATGTGAATTACTGTTATTGTATACTGTAATTGATTACATGGGCCGGGGGGAGGTATCAAAGAACTTGGCAGGTTGTGTTGATGCTCTTAGTTGAGTCTTGAAAAGTAAATATTAACGCTACAGAAATGCATGATTTTCAGTATATTTTTGTCTTTGTTTGCATTGTATAACTTTAACGAGTGAGTTGAAAATTATTTAATTTCCTTAGAAAAAAACCTGACACCGTTGAAAATGCCAGTGTTATGAAGACAAGAAATGCACTGTTTTTATTTTATCTAATTTAAATTTACTTTCCCACTGTCTTTAAGTTGAGAAGAACTTAAGCTACGAGTTGCCGATTTAGCTACGTTAACAAGGAGAAAAAAAAATTGAATGTTTACAACCAGGCTTCGAGATTTGCATGTGCGGTGTGCATTTACTAACCCCAGTCCCCTTCTAATTGCACAGACCCCACGCCAGCTCCAACTGAGGTGCATCCATTTCCCCAGATGAGCATTTGTAGGATTCCTGCTGCACCACTCCACCACAATAGGTCGTTCTTTTTTTTTTTTTTCCCCCGTTGAAAAGAGGCTGTGGACTGAAAAAAAAAAGGCAAAAAAAGCCCCGGGCTGAAAGGCCTGGGCAGGCCTGAGTGACAGGGGGGGCCGGGGGGGCCGGGGAAGGACTATGCGTATCCAAGCAGCAGAGACTGCAGCCTGACGTGTGGTTTTAATGACCAACACGCAGGTCAAAAGCATTTTGCACAGTGTTTGTTTTCCTGTCTTGCACTTACAAATAAGGTCTATGGGAGTAGCATGGAAAACGTTTGCTGTTTTTTCCTCTTTTTTTTTTTTCCTTTTTTTTTTCTCTGCTTTTGTTTAAAATTTGATCGCCTTAACTACTGTAAACATAGCCTATTTTTGTGCTTAAGATACTGAATGGAAAACTCCATTGTGTATTGCTGGACTGTTTTGGAAATATTTGGTCAAATGTGTGTTAATTTGGCTGTAATGGCATTTAAAACAAAAAAAAAAGCTGTGAAAATGGCCTTGGAGCGTTATCTTTAGTTACTTGAATAGTTTCTAGGTTTAAAACTACATTCTTTTCTTAAGTTAGAAAAGACAATCAGTGTCTGAGGAAAATGGACTTTCTCTTGGATTTTTTTGTGGTCCTCGTGAGTGATTGCTTTTTCCTTTCCTTAGTTTCACATTCTTCTTTTGTTCTAAAACTTAGACTGACATCTAGCTTTGACAATCATAGTATGTTTTATTTTCCTGAGGAGGGAATAACTTATAATGCTGTTTAGTTTTGTACTATTGGTGTGTTGGTGAATTTTTAAACTGTGTGCTAACTGCAATAAATTATATGAACTGAGAAATCAATTCCCTTGTCTTTTTTCCCTCTTTTAAATTATAGTTATGGAGTATTTTTTATATTGTGTAACTTTATTACTTTTGTACAGACTTCTATTGCTAACTGTGTATGGAATATGTTTTCAGTATGCTTTTGGGCACTTTGTTGCTACCATACATATTTACATCTCACTTAACATTTAAAAAAATTAAATGCTTGTGTTTTGAAAGCATTTCTCTGTGTGTAGCTCTCGATCATTCTGTAGAGGTATTTTTTAATAATTATTATTTTTTACTTCCCCAAAGACTTTTGCAGAAACAATCTATTGAATTCCAGAAATTTTACTGCCATGCAAATATCTGTGCAGGCACACAATTCCCTTTGTAGGCTTAGGCACTCCAAGGAGCTCTCTTGGGCTCACTCTCTTGATATATCAGTATGAGAACAGTAGAGCAGAAGGCAACAACTTAATCTGAAGCATTGGCTGAGTACTGACTGGCTGTCAGTGTTACAGTAGGCAGTCAAAATGTCCAAACTACTGGTAACACATCAAAGCTGTCTGGACTACAGAGGAAAACTGAAATAATTCTAAATCTTTTGGGTATTTCTCTTGCAGACTAAATATTTCTCTTTAAAAAAAAATCTTAGTTAAACCTTTGAAAAAGACCTGGTTTAGATGCTTGTTGCAGGATATACCCAGAATTCTTGTTTGAGGCTTCTCTATCCTAGGAACGAGACCAGCACTCTGGAGCCCAATGGGAATATGAAAGTAGAGCTAAATTAGAAGGCTGGAACAGAGACAGGAGGGCCAATTTGATGGGGAGGGAAAATACCTTAATTTAAACATTTCATTACACTTATCATCTGCCTAGGTACAACGCAGGTTGTGCAGTGACCAAGTGAATCTCGGTGCCTAAGCCATTCTTACCTTCCTACAGCCGCGGTAATTTGTATGTAGCCAAAATGATCTTTTTCACTGTTTTATTCTTTATAACAATTTTCAATCATTATTTGCTGTGTTTGCGGCGTGGGTTTTTTGTGTTATTAGCGATATTTTGAAAACATTTCCTTCTGTCAATGTTAGCATCTCTGGTCCGGTCGCATTGAATTCTCTTTTCTAGCAGCAGACCTTTTCTGTAGGCTTTCATATGGTAGAATATTATGTGTAGTTAAGATGGTTTTAAGTGTCGTCAAGACTGAAAGACGGCTAATATTGCAATGCTGAAATCTGTGCAGCTGATGAGCTTTGGCTGTGGCTCCAGGCAGATTCACCATTTGTTCTCCACCATTAAGATTTTCAAGGATTGTAGATTCCCAAATAAAACTAGACTTAGAAGGAGTCCTTGTTCAGAAGGGAATTGAACAGAAAACAAAACTTAGCTGTTAATGACAAAACAATTGAAAATATTCTTTATACTTTGTGGTTTATCTAGAGATGGTTTGTACATCTGCAGCACACACTTGTGGCCGTCAAAGTGTTTCTTCAATGAAAAGATGAAACGTATCCCCGTGTGTTGCTTCTCTCCACAACATTTAATGTACTGACTTACCTAAATAGCTGTAGCATTTTTATTCCTCCTTTTTTTTTTAATAGAGTCCCTAGATAATGATGCATGAATAAGCATTTTATTTGGCTTGAGAATACTGTGGTAACAAAATCCTCACCGTTCGTGTTGCCATGATGGTTGAAGGCAAGGCGCGGGAATGGAAGCTACGCTCTAAACTTCACGGGTTCAGACAACTTTCTCTGACCGGTGATAGTCATCACTTTTTAACTGTGAGTACTTCAAGATTGACTCACAGGGAAAATACTAAATATATAATTTGGCTATTTTTTTTGTAATCACTGCCTATAACAGCTTAATATTGTTTTAGTTACGAGTGTTTTCTCTAAACTGAAGCTTAGGGGTTTGGTGGGACAGAGACTTTTGAACCAGGCACAGCATTCTACACACCATCTACTTACTGAGATCTGTGTGTATTAGGTGCAATTTGAAAAACTTAAAGGAGGAGTTTAAAACAAAACTTTCTGGCCAAGGAAGGGAAGGTCTCCTCGTTGTTTTTCATGCTCTCCTGCCTTAGGGTAAAAATGAGCGCCAAACAATTGCATGTACTTCTGTTGACCCTAAGTGAAGCCAATATATTCCCTCAAAACTTGCATTGCCTTGGAAGCCTCAATAAAATTTTAAAATTAGTTTGGAAAGCTACAGATTCCCTTTTGCCCCATGCTGGCTCACCTGCTTGGGCAGAGCACTGCTGTTCTCTCCCTGCGACAGTGTAACTCTGCTTTCCTTCTACAGATAATGGAGCAAGAGATTTGTTGATGGTGGGCTGACTGCTTCCTGCCTCCCCCAGCTGAATCTGCAATAATCAAGTGCTCTGACTTTTTAATTGATTCCTAATAAGCAACTTCAAAAATACATTTTTCCAGCCAACTCAAAAATGAAACCCTGAGCCCCCTGTTATATGATCAGTGATGCTGAAGCAAATGTAGCTGAGGCAAACTTGGAAGGGGAGAAAATTTCTACCTGCTCCCTCCACTCACTTTGAAGCAATGCAAATTCCTTCAGAATGAAGATGAAATACGTTTCAATCCAGCATAAAAATAACCCCAAATTAGAAAATTGACAATAAAATGTTGTCATATAATTCTCCGTGGACAGGTTCTCAATCTTACACATTATTAACACTCTGTCGATATGATTTCCAAACTGAAATATATCCAGATTATGGGCTTTTATTAAAGAAACCTAACCAAAGCATTAAGGTTTTCTCATTGGCACAGTAAATGTGAATTTTAACAGAATTGTCTTATATTTTTAAAGGGAGGAAAAAATAATGCACAAATCTTTTAGGCTCTTCCAAAATATTCTACTTCAGGAGTCCTGTAAAAATTTTGTAACTCTTCATTCTGATTTTAATTGTATCATTAAATGTAGTGATTTTGGTAGTAAAAAATATTTTCTAGATGGTAAGAAAGCAGTTGGTCCTTTATTTGTATGAGCGTTTTTGAACTGAAAATGGAAAGGTTCCCTTTTGCTGGCAAATGTGGACAGACAGAAGAAGAGTCCTGCTTCTTGAAATCTACAGTCAGCAGCTCCTGCTAGTGTGATAAAATTCAGCTCAACTTCCGAGTGGGTCTTACCAAAGAGAAATGGTCCTTTTTGGAAAGGTTATCCATTTTGTTCTCGTAGGCTAAAAGGGAAATATTCCTTTCAACCCGCTGTCAAACTGAAATGCTCTTGGTGCAAATAATCTGCAGTTTACTGAACGCTGCCAGAGCAGGAGAGGGGCGAGCTTTCTGCACAGCCAGGCAGCGGGAAAGCCAAAGGTGCTGCAGCCTGAACTCTGGCAGGGACAGCAAATGCTGCAGAGGTTTCCAGTAAAAGAGATGTTTGCAAAAAATAAAACCCAAACATATTTCTTGTTTTTAAAAATAATCCATGTTTGAGCTGGAGTATTTCTCTTCTGTTGGACCTTCTTGGGTTAGTCAATTTTTCCAGCTGAACTCGTTTAAGTTGTCTGCTTATTATCCATAGGTTCATTTTGCTTTAATCCAGTTTCTTGCTTTCAGGCTTGTTTTCCTTAGAAGACAGTCACTCCACTAATACACTGTCCTCTTCGTGCAGAATGGACACAGTTTTCATTCTCGATAACTCCTTAACATCAACCATTTGTGGCAGAGGGACACAAGGGCTCAATCCTGTGTGAAACGATCCCCTCACTGGGACAGACTTCATGCCTCTCCTGTACCGGGTGGCCAACTTTTTTTTTCTTTTTGAGACATTACAGCCTGGTTTTAGCAAGATTTTGCTTGGGGCTGCAAAGGAGAAGAAAGGCATGCAGTCTGGCCTCCGAACTGAAATTTATGTGTGATTGGATATTTTAGGGAATGGAAACAAGTAAATGTTTGAATGCGAAATACAGCAGGTGAATATTTTTTAGGACTTTTTAATGTGCAGTGTTCTTAAACTCAGTGTTGTGCTTTAAAATGCGTATTGTGCATGAACATATGTGTGTGCATGTGAGGAAGTAGTTAAAAATAACTCGCTAATTTTTATTTAGGTGTGCATCAAAATGATAGCCTGAGTAATTCCTTAAAGATCTTTAGAAGATGTGTTTAATGTTCATACACAGCAGCCAATACAACATGGTCTTGTGCAACCTCGCTTGTGATTCCTGCAGTTATCAGTGATAATCTGAGCACCAAGAAGGATTTTTTTATGCCACGTCCAGAACATGCCAGATAGGGATTTACACAGCACATCCCCAGCCATAACAACCTAGTGCATGAAACCCAGCTTTAAATTAGTAAAATATTTAAAGAGCAATTTACATGTACATCATGACTTCCGAAAGGATTTAACTGGTAAAGCAATATGTTACTGCCTCAGTACTACAGGAGGTATATTAAAAGGCTTAACTGTCTCAAAACAGCTCCACGGCATGGTATACGCTGTATCTGGATGTAAATCTAGATAGGGATTTAAATATTTCTTTCACAACCTTCCCAAAATACAGTTTGGTTAAGTCTTATTTATATCTATTAAGAAAATAAAAACTAGTCTCGATGCTGTATTTTATGCCTTTGTCAAATAGTCTTCAATTTTAGCATTAAAGCTACTTTTTTTAAATTTCTGGATGTGTTCCCAATATACATTTTGCCTTTTTTTTTTTTTTTTACAATTTTAAAAATGTGCTTTATCTATAAATAAAACTCCTTGAAGCTGATAGAGGTTTATCATACAAGATATAATTTATTTTCAACTACATTTGCCATGTATTCACACTTAGTGAGGATTCATGCTGAGATAATTTTGGAAATTCTTACCAAGATAAAAAATATTGTTAAAATCTTAATGAAATATATTCTATCTTCATAGGCTATAGCTACCAGGTCTTAATTTTCTGTAGCTTATTCTCTCTTTTTTAAAGTAGTTCGACTGGCACCATGTATCCAGAATATGATTTCTGTTCCTAGATTATTTTCAGGCTTAAATACATGACAGCTTGAAAACCCTGTAAATACCAGTATTCCATTATTTTCAAATGACTGAGTGACTTTTAAGAAGAATCTGTGGTTTAACGAGCTGAGACTAACTAGCCAATTCTTATTTTTTGGAGAATTAAAGAGTTGTACATCTCTGTATTAATTATGAGGTTATAATTTAATGAACACAGGAACACTGGGCTCCCTGTTGACAGACAGACCAACATACCTCTGCAAGTGTTGGATAACTCATTGCAACATGCTTCTAAGGTTTTTTCAAGACTGCTACTCAATACTTAAAAGCAAAGGCTCCTGAAGCATAAGATGAGCCCAAAGTTGTGTTTTGCCCAATTTATTGTGAAAAACATACACTATTTTTCATTAATGATTGGAAAAGTCTTCCAAAACCAAAGCTTTTTAAAAAGTGAGGAAACAAATATTATATAGCAGTATTTCACTTCAGGAAATTTGTAATTCTTAGGCTAAATTTGGATCAAGAAACCCATGCATTTTAAAATCTCAGTGAAGAAACCTTTTATGCCCATAGCCAGTAGTTAAAAATGACAGTAGATCAAGCTTTTTTCTTTTTATTTTTTTTTCTTTAGGACTGCTAATTTTAATGTGCTCCATCATTCTCTCTAATCTATAACATGAAGTTTGCAGCGTGAAAGACAAGGTGGGATTCCTGCTGAGCAGAGAAAATACAGCAGAGCTGTATTCACCTTGCAGCCTGAGGGTGTTGTGTCGGGGTGAGGGCACGGGGCAGACCCTGGGGTCGTCTGTGGGGCTGAGCCAGACGGTTCCCTGCTCCTGCCAGCAAGACGACCAGGGGTCAGCATCTTGTGGCAAACAGTGCCTTCATCCCCAAATGCTAGCAGGTTTGTGGGCACGCTTCTGCCAGAGGGGTTGAAAATGCCTGAAGCGTTGCTTCTGGGAAGACGCTGGATAACGTGGATTCAAACAAGGCACTAAAAAAACTGTGCTTACGCTTTCTCAGCAGAGACTGGAGATGGGAGCGCTCCCTGCCTGCCCTAGGCCAACGGATGTGCAATTCTCAGAAGTAGTTGATGGTATTAATCTGATTTTAAAGTGTTGTACTCTGAGCTAGGACTGCTGCTGGATAGTCTGGAGCTGGATACCTGGGTGCTGTACTGCAATGCTATTTAAAAAGAAGTACGACAAATGTAAGGGTCTGGTCTCTCAACCCTTCTTCGTGGAATGTGAGCCTGAGGGCGAGCGGAGGTGTTAAGATTTGGGACTTACCTGACGTGAGCTACATATGAGTCACCTTCAAGACACTGAGTAGATGACTAGCACTCGTCCTAATGTTAGCCTTCTATTTTAGGTTGATGCTCTTCAGATTCAGGGCTCCCCCACATGAAAGCACAACCATTTAGTGTTTTAGGATTTTTTTTTTTTTTATCAAGAGCCTTTGATAGGTCCTACAGTTGTTCATAGCTGAGCCAAATCATTCAGTCCAAAACTGCCTGCAATAATGGCAGGCAAAATTTTGCTTTAAGAAATACCCAGCTACTTTGGGTAGCTATTGTTACTTCCAGAATAGGGTAGGAATATGTCTGGGGCAGAAAAAATTATTTACAAAGACATCAGTTTATTATGTATTGCTAAAATTTAATATTGATGTTCGCCTTAATAGTGATGTTCACCTTTTGAAACGATCTTACCACCTTTTATTTAGAAGGAGGATGAGCCTGTGCTTTGGACTGTGGTGAGAAGAGAGGCAACATCTGTAAAGAATGGCTTTTTCTTT
>WBMY01015128.1:273444-300652 GCA_013397315.1 Donacobius atricapilla | reverse complement strand
TTTTTTTGAAGAGGGGTAAGCACGTTGTTAAAAGAATGAAGGAAATTACAGAAAAATGAGGTTTAAGGGAAAGCACATGTTGAAAGACAGAGCACATTAATCAGGCTATGGGAATGGGAGGTATAAAGACTGTTTTCTGCACCACTTTGATTCTTATTAAGGACAAAAGCATTATGAGGTCTTTTTCCTTTTTTTTAATTCTGGCTCTTAGGAAGGAAGCAATATACCATGGCAAGGTTGGGAGCCTCACTCCTGGTGCAGTCCTGGAGGATGAAACATTTTTAATTCATCTCAAAGGCTTCTTCTTCTTCTTTTTTTCTTTTTTTCTTTTCTTTTTTTTTTAATTTTTTTTATTTTGAACAAAGAAAGGCAAATCTCCTCCTCACAACTTTACAGATGTCAGAATCATGGTTTTGAAGCCCACGCTCGAAGTCTCATTGTTGGGGCAGTGCAAGACCCTATCCTTGGAGCAGAGGTCTCTGATTTTCTCCTGCTCTCCTGCTGAGTGAGAGACTGGGAGTGGGAAGTCCATGGTCAATGTTGCTTGGTAAAATGATGTGGCTAATTCAAAGCCAGTGAATGTATTCAAGAAGGATGAAAAAAAAAGAGCAGAGAATGAAAGTCATCAGTGAAAGTCATGTTTTTCCTGAGGCTGGATGCAGGGTTTGATATTTCAGAGTGTTTTCATCACATCTTCTGTGCTACCTCTCCAGCCCCTTTGTGCACCATGTTTGATGCCTGATGTTAGGTTTGGCTCCGCGCCTTTCTGCTGTCGGCGGATCCGATTTGAACACGTTCTCCCAGAGTTATTTGTTGCTAAGAGAAAACAATTTTCAAGTCCTCTGGAGAACACCGGAGGAATATGGTTAAATAAAAGTTCATCCCTGGGTTCTGGGTAGAAATTAGGTTAATTAGGGAAGTGTTTGTTCCATCACAGATCCTTCTGAGATACTTGATGGTCTTCAGTGGGAACTTGCTGCAACCCCTGGTTTGTGCCTACACTATTTATTTAGAAAAATAAGGAAGGGCTAATGACTTCAGCTGTAGCATTTTCCAGGTTATGTGCATACTCCTGTGACTGCCCCATTTCCTTTCCACCTCTCCAGCCTCATTTTGCCTGGGAGACCATTTTGCCATCCCGGGTACGTGCCGTGAGGGAGGCTTTCTCCCGTTGTGCCGTGTGGAAGCGGGCTGTGAATTTCGGCAGTCGGCAGTGTGGCTGTGAGCGCGCAGCCTGGTGCCTGTCAAGCATCTTGTTAGCACAGCATCCGCAAGAAAACTACTCTGAGAAATACAGCTGGGGGGTTGGAAATCACTGCAAAATCCGCCCCCCCCCCCCCACCAATATCACACAAACACCGACATCTACNNNGCAAAATCCGCCCCCCCCCCCAAATTTTTAAACACAGCTCTTGTGCATGACTGGTGGGGGGTGGTGAGGAGAAGGAGGGAACAGGGAGGGGAGTTTGCTCCTAAAATTGGAGTTTACTTTCCGTTGCAGTCCCTTGGAAAGTGCTGCTGCCTGAGCGTGTAGCAGCCACACAGGGCAGTGAGGTCAGCAAGGCTAGGCAAGTCAGTACAGAGGCTGGTGGCAGGTTCACGGCTCTGTTGCCCTCCTCATGAGGAAAGAGAGGGAAGCACTTCTGGTCCCATGCGGTGGCAGCAACACAGAGAGGTCCTTTCATCACCCCCTTCCCCGGCCTTTTGGTGAAGGGTGAGGATGCTGCGGCACCAGTGCAGGGTGGCCTGACCCCTCAGCGCAGCTCGGCTTTGCCATATCAAAGCTGCACAGTGCATTTCTCCGGGCCGTGTGCTGCTCCTGGACGAAGGCTCCCCCTCCACAGCCGGCTTTAAATAACAAGTCCTACCCTACACTTTGGTCAGAGTGAGGGACACAGTGGCCCTTGTCTTTTTGTTTACTTGTTTTTGGGGGCATACTCTAATATTTTGGAAACTCTTGCCTGATGATGGTCTCGGAGCAATTTCAGTCTCCAGCCGTCCATCCTCCTGGGGCCTCGGCTTGGGCACATTTGCGAGCCAACCAATGACACAAAAACATCCGAGTGAGATCTATTTTTTCCTTCTCCTTTGTTGCTTAATGGATGACTCAACTTTCTTTTGTGACTGGATAGCTTTAATTTATAGTTTTTAGGCGAGCTATCGTTCCTCTCATTATTTTGGGTTAAATATTCTTATTTGTTGATTATTTAATAGTTTGTTTGGATAAAGATGGAAAAAAAAAAAAAGCAGCTTGGTGCCATAGACTGAGTCCAAAAGAAATTAACTGCTCTGCTGCACATATTGGAGCAGAGAGTTTGTGGAGAATGCAGCCCCGCTAATGGACTGGCAAACTGATAAAGGCTTTAAAGATTCCATATAACCCCACGCTGCCTCGTTTTATTAATTAACTCTCCTTGCTTTGTAGCAAGGTTGTCCTGGCTATGGGATAAATGAGTGGAAGGAATGGCCAGTATACATTAAACATCATTTTGCGCTTAGCCTTGTGGAGAATTAGGGTTTGTGAGGGGTTTGGGGTGGGTTTTTGTTTTTCTAAATATCTTTCCTTTGCTGAGGTTTTTCTCTCAGTTGAGGCGATGAATAAGGTGAGGGATTGCACCTGTGGCCCCTCGATGGGATCCCACAATGATGCCAAAGGTGTGGCCTGGGGGCACTGGGACGTAGAGCTCCCACGCCCAGGGGTCTGCACTTAACCCACCAGCAGAGGGAAAAAGGGGGGCTGGGGTACCAGGGAGGTGACTGCAGTTATTCTGGTGAGGGGAGGACAAGGAGCCACAAAGAACGAGGTGCCACTCACAGCAGCGGTGAGCGATCGTTCACAAACAGTGATTGACTTCCCAGTTCTGCGTCCTGGAGAACAGGCGCTGTTTTGATGGACTGGTTTATTTAATCACTGTTTATCTGGAGAACGGCTCCGCTAAGGCATTAAATATTTCTGTTAAATAAAGGTCATTGTGAATTAAGTTTTTTAGTGATTCACTAAATATTAAAGCTGGTTTTTCTTCTGCTGCATTAATTTTCTAATATTCCCTCTGTGTGTTTTCTTTTACAGGACATTCAGATTATTGTAAAGACTGTTAGCCAAAAAGGGGCAATAGATGAGACAAAAATTACTTATTTATTTATTCATTTAAACTACTGTGATTCACGGGACAAAGTTCATTGATGCATCACACCATCCACTCTCTGTCTGGACCAACGCAGGGGTTTTTTGTGTGGTTTTTTTATGGTGTGGGGTTTTTTTTTCTAAAACATTACTTCTTGGCAAACTAGATATGCAAATGCCAGAATACACTAAAACCACATTTAATTGGACCCACTTGCCAACTTCTTGAACACAGCTTGGATTATTTCACTGGAGGCTGCTTCTGTTAAAAGATGGGGGAGGAGGAAGTGGCATATTGACAGGGCTTCAGATAATTTTTTTTCCACTAGAAGTGCAACGATGCCATGAGCCAAGTTTGGAAGTATTTTACTATGTTTAATAATTATTATTATTAAAGGATATTGTAAACATATGCATTTAAGTGGAATGCAATGGGAATACAATCATGTCACTGATTTAGCTTTGGATTAATTTTCAACTTTTTTTTTGAGGGGTAACTGACTCCTGCATTAACTGGAACCTGTGTGGCGCTGTGAAATGCTGGTTTAGAGAGCGGATGTGTATCCTTTTCCCCTGCTAAATGAGCTGATTAACTTTATTCATTCCTTTAGGAGATCTGTGAAATTTTCATCTCTCACTAGCAACCAATTAAATATAAACCATATAATAGGATTAAAATGACAAGGTTTACGGAGTTCCCAGCAATTTCAAGCGTACATATGGATGCATATGTTATACTTTGGTATTTCAAAGAGAAACAGAAACCTCAATAAGTTATTGCCCCAATAAGACCGATTCTCTGAAAGTTGATCAGAGGGGATTACGGTCTCTTGCCAGAGCCCCTTTTGTACGCTGAGGGCCACTTGCAAATGTGGATGAGTTGTGGGGCACCAAAGAGCCGATTTGCTGATGGTGGCGGCAGCCGGGAGCCTGGGTAAGGGCAGGCACAAACGCTGTCGGGAGGGGCTCGGTGCAAACTTCGCCTGCGCCGTGTATTGCCCCGCGGAGATGGGAGCGGCCCTGGGGCGCTGCGGCCGCCCTGCTCACAGCCATCTGATGGGTGCCCTTTTGGCCCTGGGAATAATTCCGTTTCATGCGCCCCGGCATGAAAGACGCTTTGTCTCCACCTTTATCCCTGCAGGAAGAAAAGCCTCGGTGCAGGCAGGCTGCTCCCCTGCCTGTCACGGTGGCTGGGCAGGGATGCTGTCAGCCTCCCTAGCGCCCAACTCCGCACGGTGACGGCAAATCTCCCAGTTTTTCCCAGCCCGTGACCTATCGCAGCGCCTGGCTGCCGGCGAGCAGGAGCCACGGCTGCTCCCCTCCGGCGGGGTGCCCTATCCCACCGGGATGGGACATGTGGCCAGGCCCTGGCACGATACCAGGGGCTGAATGAACAGGAGGAGTGGGAGTGGAAGCAAACAAACAAATATTTCTTGGTGTGTGCAAGTTGTCAGAGATGTTGGTTTTCAGTGTCAGCCTCAGCTTTTTCTGCAACCGCCTCCCAGTCGAGGGTTTTGCACTTCTTTTTATTCCCATTTGTGATTTGGGGCAGCAGATTGGATGTGACGGGGTGAGGTGAGGACAGGAGCAGAGCGGTCCTCGCAGCACAGCACAGGCAGCCGTCGGGGGGGACCCACACCTGTCCCCATCTCCGTTAGCAAGCACTACCTCTCCAAGCAAGGCTCGCTCCTGAGGCTAAAACGGTTTTACTGTCTACGAGGGTTTTGGAAAAAAAAAATTAATGTCACATAATAGTGGCATTGCAATTAGGGAAGAGGCATCACTTTAGATAATGAACATCTTTTTAAGGTACTTATGCAATCTGAAAAATCATAGCTGGGCTGGTTGTTTTTTAATCTTGCCATCTACCCAAAGCAAATTTGCAAAAGAGAGGGTTTATTGTCATTAGAGGAATTCTTGCAGCTATCAGAGGAGAGAACAATTTCTTTGTCATTAGCAAAATCCCTGGCTTTCTTTCAGCACATAAACAGTTTACACGATGCAATTTTAAAATGTGCTTGTCTGTAAGCCTTCGCAGGAGTCTGAATTGTGAACATTTCGGCGTTTGGATGTAAAATCTGGGATCTCAATTTAGCCTTCTGTAAATGCAAGGATGAAGGGCAAAGCACAGATCTGGGCATGAATTTTTAAATTAAGGGTATTCAGTTTCACAGTTTTAGGATGGCACCTATATGCAGTCGACAACCAAGATGTCTGAGCAGCTCACAGTCTGGAGTTTATTCTTAAATAGTCTGTGAGGCCTGGATTGCCTATTGTCCCCCGTACATAAGGTTCGGAGATGCATTGGCCCAGGCTACGCCAGCAAAACTTCTCCATGCAAACCTGGCAAGCCACAGCAGTAGAAAAGGTTTGAAATAGTTTGTGTCCCTTGTCACGGTACCTCTGCTGATTGCAGCATAATGGGGGGTGCATTTAGAGGGATATAATATTCCTCCCTTGGGTTAGATCATTACACTCGGGAGCAGGGTTTTTATAAAGATGTCCGAGAAAAAGCCGTCACCTGCTGCAGTGGGCTGTAACTGTGTTTGGGTGGTGGAACTGTGCTGGCAAGCCCATGCCAGGGCACTCAGAGCCAAAGAGATCAAGTGATCATTCCAAGCCTTGCGGGAAGCCGGTGCCAGAAAAGAGATTGCAGTACAGTCCCTTGTGTTGCCTCTCGGTGTCCCAAGCACTGAACCGTCCCATCTCTAGTCCTAGCTCTGTTTAAAAACAGTAAAGGGATGGTGTTGAACCAGAGCTTTGTGTGAGACCTCAATGATCAGCCCCCCAGAAAAGAGATCAAAACCTTTCAATACCATACAAATCAGTTAACCTGAACATAAAGATGAACCTAAGCCAGTGATTGTGGCAATCTGTGGCCGGTAAAAGTGAAAGCAATTTATTTCAGTTAGTAGAGAATTCTTCTTTCTGTAAGAGCAGCTGGGTTTCTATGATGGGGATGGAGAACCAGTGGGTGAGGAGGATTGAAATAATTGGTATGAGTAGGATGTTGGGCCAAGACAAGCAGGAAATAAATCTATAGGTGTGCAAAATGTAAAAAGAGCCAACAGGTAGAGAGTCTCAATGGAATGATCCAAGCTACTTTTTATGTCAAAGCAGCATGGAAGTCAAGGTGGGTTGCACTGTAGAATAGCTGGAAGATTAGCTCATAGGAAACGTCCTAGGTTTGGACAGTTTTTGTCATATGCTGATGTGAACACTGGTGTGAGCTCCATATTTCTGAGCCTGAATTTTGGCTTGCTAACTTTTGCTAGCTCCTTTCTCAAGGGAAAGCCGTCAACAGTTTCTCTTTTCAAAACATCTCTCTCCGTTTCTCAAAACAGGTTAAGTAAACAGTGTTCCCTTTCCCATAACAACTGTCCCCAGGTGTTGTTTCCTATTGCTTAACCAATGGAGAGAAGTGTCAGTCCGATGGACCAATAATAGACCTTTTTAGCACAGCATGTTATAAAAGAAACTGTTGGAATTGTAAATAAAGCCTTCTTTTACTTCTGACAACTATATGGAGTCAATCTATTTCGTGTGCTACCATGACACACTGGGGCCACAGCGAACAAAGGGTGATGAACGTGCAGGGAAGGAACAACCCCTCACCGTTATAATGTTATAAGCAAAGGTAGTGAGATGTAACATTTTTCAATTAATTGCAGAATGAAAAAGATGGGAGTGGCCTGTGAGTCAGTGCCCACTACAACTTCAACATCCTGAATGAGACGGGGACACTCAGTATGGTGAGCAGGAATGTGTCACTGAAATGCCACTGTGGCCCCAGTATGATCAATGTCTGATCACGCCACCACATTCATTATGCGTGACACAGGCAAAACTACACTTACAGCAGTTCAACATTTTCACCTGTGTGTAACTCTGAAATGTGTCAGGTTTAGCAACAGCTGATTTTCAGCTGAGGATGGGGCAGATGTGCTGTTTCTGGCCCAGACATGCTGACCTGCAGTAAATCCTGAGGGGTTGGAGGTGCCCCAGCTGGGGCAGAGCCTGAGCCCACAGCAGGACCCAGGCCACAGCCCTCTTACCGGCAGGTAACCTGTGCTGCAGACCCACACCGGCTCTGCAGCATCCATGGCTCTACAGTGCTGGTTGATGATTACGTTGCTGTGACCAGCCAAAGAGGGGAGGCTGATGTGTTACAAAAGTGTCAATGATCCCAGGAGGGTTGAGGTTGGAAGGGGCCTCTGGAGGTCAGCTGGTCAGGCCAGCGCAGTCTGCCCAGGTCCAGCCTTTTGAGTATCTCCAGCTGCAGCCACCAAGCAAGACAGATGCCATTTTGCTTGGTCAGTTTTCCAGAGAGCTGTGTTTGTGCATGGGAATAGAAATGCCTTACCTTCAACTGCACTGGACATGGAGTTGGTGGACCCAGTACCAGTAGGGACACCACAGCTGCCCACCCCAGCATCTCCCACGCTTTCATGTGAGGAGCTACAAATAGCTCTTCTAACACCACAAGGCACCTACTTTGCACTGCAGAAGTGTGACGTCTGCAAGGCTGAAGCAGGTTTGGAAACATTTGAAGGCAAAGTGGCTGTTGGATATGAAGATGGTATTTTGGAAGGGGCAGTGGCCAGTTTGCCTGCTTTTACATGAGCTGTGATCAAGGGAAATGGCAAGACATTTCCAAGTTGCAAACACATCAGTGTTTATCTTCCTTTTAAAGACCTGAACAAAGTTGCTGGTTTTAATAAACTTGAGTTTGAATCAAACAAGAAAGCTTGAGGTCAAATCTTACTTGAAAGCAATCCTAGCAATCTCTGATTAAGAGGTGGTCAGATAAAATTTGATAAGTCAAAATCTGATCCAGATTTTTTTAAATGCAGGCAGATTTCAAAGGCTGGGTCATTACAGAACGTGAGATTTCTGTGAATCAGCATGTTACATGGTCTGATATATTGAGACTCAAACAAATGTTAGACATATGGAAAGACCTCAATATGTAATGAGAGATGTAAAAAACGGAATGTCTGTTTAATTTAGAAATAGGATAAGGAAGAGGGGCACATTAGAGGTATATAAGGCAGCGAATAGCACAGAAGAGATAAGCCGGTGCTTCTGTTCACTGTCTATGAGACTGTAATTTCTATTTACTGACACATAAGCACTAGAAAATTTTCTCCAAGCACGGGTAATATACCACTGTGCCACAAGGTACCTGTTCTTGGAAGAGCATATAAAGGTTGCAGAATCTAGAAAAAATATGTGTTTATATGGATAATAAGATATAAATCATGCTTTAGTAAGTAAGCCAACTAATGCTTGGGAAAAAATGTCCCCTGAGAGCCACATATTTCCCAAAAATGCCCCAAATGGAATTCTTGTACCTTGCTCTTAAGGACCTGTGGCAGTCAGCATGAACAGCAGGTGAGACGGGTCATTGATCTGCCCTGTGATCTGAAAAATTACTACATTTTTTTCAGTAGTAACTGCACCCCAGATGTCCTCCTGCACTTGGGAAGAGCCGCTCCAATTGTGGCCCAAGGGAACTGGATAAGCAAATCCCAGGGCCCCAGCAAACACAAAGTAATCAGTGGCTGGAATAACCCTCCTGCCCTGGAGGTTGCATTTGGTGTGGCTTGAAAAGGGACTCAGGGCATCCCGTGCCAAGTGTATGCTGGCACTCAAATCAGTGGCCACTTGACTATGCTTCCCATGTCTGGTTTGGCTGGGGACCCGTGCGACCGCGGCACGGTGGCACCGGCTGAGGGGATGGGCAGGTGGGGTGGGGCTCACCCACAAGCTACACATTTCTGTGGGGTTTGGCCAATGTTACAGTAATTCTTCGCATCCTTCACCAGGGTGGTAAGGAATAGCACTCTCACTCACAACCGAGAATGCAATCAGCCTCCTCCTTGCTGGATGGGAACTGTGTTAGGAGCCAGGCTGGCTCCATGAGACTGCTTTTCTGGGAGAAAAAGCAATGTGGCAAGAAATGTACATTCCCAGACCAAATGGCAGGAAACTTATGGTAAAGCCCTTGCATATAATCTATATTCTAATTAATACTCTGCATCATCTAATCAACAGAAATCTTCTGGCATGCACGGTCCGGTTTGCACACTATTCAGCAGAGAGGCTTTTCTAGCCTCTCCATAGATCAGAGTAATTAAGCAAAGCTGCTGGAGGGGCTTCCCCCTGTAGCTTCTTGAATACTGGGAAGGGGGAATGGCACTGAAAAAAACCAGGCAACCTCTGGCAACCTCCCTCAGCCCTGGAAGGCTCTCTGGAACAGAAAGAGGAAAAAAATTGCCTTCCTTTGCTGCTGCTGTTGAGCTGGTCTCGCTCCCGTTGTCGTGGTGCCAGTGCCGAAAGCCCATCCTGCCTCCCTCGCACTGAGCGTACTGTCCGTCCTAGAGCAGATGCAAAGGCGGCACTGGGACCGCTCAACTTCAGAGCCTCTCCAGCAGCCTCCCAAGTAGAAGAGCACAGCTCTCCTCACAATATGCTGTGGGGGAGGAGGAAGGAAGGACTTTGGCCCTGTTTGCTTGTGCTAATTGATGGCTTCTGTTGCAGCTATTCACACTTTTAAAAGATGGTAACAAGTCTACTGATTTAAAAGCAAAGAATAAAAACCCAACAGCCTCAGCAGTGCATTGGGTGCAGACAAAGCTGTGTTGAAGAGCACTCAGCAGAGGCGCAGCAAGGGGCTGGGCAGAAGAAATGACCCACCTGCAAACAATGAGCTCCGCACAGATGCACAAAAATCCTAAAATACTCCATTTGTTGGGATATACTGGGACACTCTCCTCTGCAGCAGTAGGCTTGCAAGTCAGGGCTCAGCTCTGGCACTGGCCTGTTCTGTGCTCAACCTCTGTGCCCCACCTTGCTCAGCTGTGGTGGCTTCTGCCTTCTTTGTAAAACATGTTCTATGCCTCTGAGTTTAGTGCTCTCCAGGTGAGAAACACCTTTCTTCATGTAGCCTCCTCTCCGTGTACCAGGTCTCCTGTGCTGGTGTGGACAGGCGCCCTGGAGCTGTTTGGAGAAGGGCTCTGCACCCTTGCTTCTCCCACCCTTTTCCTTGCAGGCAGACATTGTCTTCTCCTGCTGGGAGAGAACTGTACCTTGCTTAGCAGTTTACATGGTAAATCTATATTGCAAGTTGGAGGTGTGATCACAACATGCCTGGGTGAAACCCTGCTTGCTTTAATTTAGCGAGCTGAGATATTAATTTCAAAGGAAGAGGCAGCAGTATGCACTTTAGAGCCTATGGTCTGGGTGGGCTTGCAGAGCCTGTGGTGTTTCAGCTTCCCTGGCATCGGTACCCAGGCAGCTAGACGGAGCGAGCTGGGATGTGTGAATAAGCAGCACAGCAAGAGACAACTGCGCTGAGCAGAGGGAGCTGGGCTCCAGCCACACGCCAGGAATGCCACTGGCTCAGCGGGGCGAAGCCCGGGCATTTAACAAAGCCCTGCTTGCCACATCTACCTGCCTTCCTGGGAACCCACTCAATGCACCTCCCTACGCAGCAACTCAATAATTTTGCTTTAAGGAAGGCAGACCCGGTTCTCAGAGGGAATTTATCTCTGCCGGAGAGACCCCTGGCAGCCGCCGAGGTGAGTCAGCTGCTGCTGGCTGCTCGTCGGGTGCCTCTGAAGCGGCCGCGGAGCGGGGGAGGCTGTGTCCTCCCACCCTGCTTCCCTCCCTGCAGCCCCCAGCGGCATCTGCACACTGGCCTTTGCTTATTCTTGCAGCCCTCCACATACTCATTGTGATTCACATCTGGGTGCATTCAGCCTAGTAATTTCTTATTCTGAGAAGGTCACCCAAAATATATGTTTAAGGGAAGTGCTCTCAATTTTGAACATAGAGAAACCTCATAAAAAGTCACAAGACTAATGCAAAATAATAAACGAGATATTTAGTCATAGGTCTCCATCACATTCGCATTATAAACAGTTCAGAAATTATTTCCACTTGTGAGACAAGATTTAATTGTAAATCATGGAAAATGGTGAGATATATAGTCTGGAGCAGGGTGGTAAACATATTTCTGGGTCTGAAGGGAGAAAATAAAGCAAAATGTGTGTCATAGTCCATGTGGATGGACCCTGAGCACATTTAAACCAAAGTGCGTGTCACCCAGGCAGCAGCTGCTGTTCTCTAGAGCAGGACCACCAGCTTTCTGCTGAAGGCTCTTTCATTTTAGCTACACCGAGGAATGCTTTTCTGCTGTGATTTTGTGGTACCCAAGGCTTTGTTACTGCTTTCTTCCCATGAAGCTGCTTTTATTCCAACTTAAGCTGTTCCTTAAGCAGCACGAAACCAGCTCACAACTTAAATGGCAAATGCACGGCAGCAACTTTCCTAGCTGCAGAAGGTGATATAGACAAATCTGTTGCTGATACCAGCAAGTTCTGAGCTGAGCCCCTGCTTCTCATTTGGAGTGCATTGCCGTGTCTCCTCTGACATGTTTCTTCGTAGCACTGAAAAAGAAGCACTTGGAGAAACAGCTTTTCTACTTGGAGAAAGCTTTGACTCCAGGGCTGTAACTCAAGTGCTGTAGTAGGTAATCAGCAGAAATCAAAGCACTTACAGTTTTTTCCAATGTAGAATGAGAAAAAAATCAATTTTTTTAAGTAGGGGAAGCTGATTTTTCAGCTGGTTAACCTGTTGGAAGAAACCTGTGTGGGGCGAACACTTGTATCTCTCATTTATTTGTGGGTTTCAACCATTCAGTCGAGTCAGTACTGCTGGTGGAGCAGCCATGGTCCTCATGTGTATGCTTGTTGCCTGCCCACCCTGAGACTGAGCCACTGTCCTTCAGCAAACAGTGCTGCGTCTGTGTCTCCTCCTCTGGCTGTGTGATTGCCAGAGACAGGGAACAGTCTGCTTCAGTTGGTGCCCTGCTTACCCAGTGAGTAAAACAAGGAGGAAACAGCAATAGCTTTGAAAGGGGGGCAGCCCCAGCCCGGGAGCAAAGCAGCTCTCCTGGTGCTGAAAACAAATACAATGTGGAGAGGAGAAAGGAGCTGCTGGATTGTACCTAGCCAGGGAGGCTTGAGGGTCTGCCTGGTTGAAAGCTTGAAAGTTGATAAGAAATAGACGCTTCTCAGACCTTTTACCCTGCTTTTCCAGGATAGTTTGCTGGTCTCCACACACTGGTTCATGCTGCAGTTTTCTTGCAAGTTCCTGTATATAACACTTCAAGACTGAAATATTATATTGAAATCGAAAGCAATTTTAAACCTAGTGTTTACAATACAATACAGCTGGTTTCCAGAAGTAGGGAAATTTTAAGACTGAAGTGGAGTGGCTCTAACCTTACCATGTCCCCTGAACACCCAAGCAGCGCTACAGAACTGTATCCCCCTTCGCCGCCCTCCTGCCTCCCCTCTCCTGGGTTTACCCAGCTCCAGAAAACATTGCCTTGTGATGCACATAATTTTTTCACTAACTGGAAATAGGAATCTTGCTCTATCCATTAGTTAGTGTATATGCAGTTTGTATATATAATATTTATATTTTTCCCCAAAGTTGTGAAATATATAAAATATAATTCCTCTAGCTGAGAGCTCATCATTCCCATGACAAGGTGCAATCAATAAATTATGCACCACTTGTGGTTATTCTGCATGTCAACTCATATTTCCATGTCGCTGTCCTGACTGTTACTGAGTGTTTGTGTTGTTG
Source organism: Donacobius atricapilla (assembly GCA_013397315.1). Classification (NCBI taxonomy): domain Eukaryota; kingdom Metazoa; phylum Chordata; class Aves; order Passeriformes; family Mimidae; genus Donacobius; species Donacobius atricapilla. Next base: position 287,868 of record WBMY01015128.1, on the reverse strand, counting down.
TACCTTTCCACCTCCTCAGTGTTGATTTAGGAGTTATTATTCTGGGCTCATAGTAACTGCAAGAAAATCAAGTTCCAAGTGTTTCTGCCAAAAGAAGGAAATGAAATGAGCAAGTCAACAGAAAATTCCACTTGTCAAACACCATTTGCTTACGACTATGGCTTTGTTAAGGAAACTTGCATTCGGACAAGTTACCCAAAGGAAACAATTTGCCTCTGCGGTGGGATAACCCTCGTGCCCAGCAAGGACTCTTGGTCGTGACAGCTGTGGTCCTCAAATGAGCGAACAGGAAAAAAAACCAAAGCCACTTCTGACACTTACAAATTATATCTCCTGAATAATGCATGACTCATCCAGATTGGCTACAGGAGGGGGGTATGGGGGGGATGCTTTTTCAATGGACAACCAGACGGATGAGGATTGTATTATAAGAAGAGTTTGACATACCAAGAAGGGGAAAAAAAAGAAAGAAAAAAAAAAGCCCAAGTACTCACACACACTTTGAGATTGACTGTCAAATCATTTCACATCTGTACCTTAAGCAAACAGACATAATGCTAACAGCTTGCTGGAGCTCAGAAATGCCACCCACTAATCAGTCCACCTGTGGAATTCTCAGTCCATCTTGCAAGTCGTGTACCCGATTGCCAAGATGCCTGACAAGAAAATGTATATTAAAATGTTGAGTAAGACTAGAAATACAATGTGGTGTAGTATAAACAGAATGCACTTGCTGGGCGGGAAAACAGAGATGCCTTCTAATTCCTCCCGCCATGACCTGATGCTGCTTGCTCCTGCCTTTGCCGGCACCGGATGGCAGAGACTGCTTGCCGCCCGAAAGGCGCGTTCACCTCCTGTGCATGATTGTGTCTCCCTCTGCTTTTGTGCAAAAATAATAAATGAATAACAAAATAACAACCAGCTCTCCAAAGCCTCTATCCATCTTAATTACCTTTTTTTTTTTTTTTTTGTGCAGGGATATCATTAACAATTGCTTAAATATAGGCATTGGCAAGATAAGTCTCTGCAAAAAAATTAGTGAGAAATAATCTCTCCTGTGTGATGAATGCACCCTTCGGGGTAAAACAAAGAGGTAATTCAAAGGAATGGTTTGTTGAGATGGTGTGTTGCGGGAGCACAATTCTTCCGGGCTAAATTACATTGAGGATTACAGCGCCGGATTGCCAGTCGCTGTTTAATGTGCTGGCAAAATGAACATTTTGCTCTTTTCATCTCCAAAAGGAATATAAAGGAATAAAAGGAGAAAGTTTACTGGGATTGTAAGAGGAGGCAAGAAGGGATGCGGAATGCCCCAGGGAGGATAATTATTCTGTGCAAGGCACCATCAGAAGGTTACAGCGTTTGTGGTGTAGCGGGAGGCGGCGTGGCACAATTAGATGCTTTAGCTTCTCTTTTCTACACATCCTGAGCTTTTCCATTTGCACGGTAGCCGTTTTCTCTCTCTGAGTACAAAATGCTATTTTAACATCTGTTCTTTTAAGGCTATTTGCTCTGGGAAGGCAGTGTGTTTTGCCATAAATTTAGGTCATTAATTTGTATCTGTTCTTTGTTTATTTAAGAAACAGGACAAAAGGGCAGCTGCTGAAACATTTGGCTGTGCCGAGGGGTAGTGGGCTCGGCATGCTGGAGTTGTGTGCACGACCAGCTTGAGTTTGCATCCGCAGCTAGAGGACAGATCTTTATGGGAAACCTTTGCCAAGGCGTGTGGTGCTTCCCTCTCCAGCACAGCCCTGCCCTCCTCATTACCTGCGTGTGGAGGGGCTGCTGTGCACAGGGACGGGGTGATGGGGACACGGATGGGGGCCACGTGCTGGCGGTAAAGCAAAAATCTAGACAGTTGTATGGATACTCTGTTGCTTCTGGGAGAAGTTCGTAAAGGAATTGTTTTTCACTGCACTGAGTCAGAGGTCTGCAATTGGCTACCAAAGGTAACAGGCTACAAGCAAGTCTGACCTATATAATTAGACATTTAAAAATAGAAGCACAATAATACCCAGCAAATTGATTGTTCACAGCATTTAATGCTCTTAAATTGCTCATTAAGTGCAGAATTATTTCAGGGGTATTATTGATATTATGAAGCAATAAGAGAGGTTGTATTTATTCTTGTAAGCCAAATGGACTCAAAGAAATTAAATGTGCTTAAAAAGCCCATTTTTTGCTTGTAACATCTTCTAATGTATTTGATCAGATCAAACAGAAAAAATCACTCAAGTATCTTGAAGCATCTTTTGTTTCCACCTTCCCATTTGATACAGATAAATGTGTGTATCTCAGAGAGCCCAGCATTACCATCTAGGCATGAGAAGCCCAAGTTTCCAGTTGAAGCCAAAAGCTGAAGAAGTGCTGATGAGCACACTGACTGGCACACAGTGCCTGCAGCCCAGCTGCAATCCAGCTCTCTGCTGCTCTGTGGCATGAGGTTTCACTTCTCCCCTGAGCCCACGGAAACCAGAGAAGATACGTGTGAAGTAAGTCACTGCAGTGTGTCACGGAGTAAGTTGTTTAGATCTGGTCTGGCTTCTGCTGGGGACAACAGTTGGTCTCATGGCAGCAGCATCAGGCCAAATTTGCAGAACTGGCCCCCAAACCCAGGCTCAGTATATTCTTCACTGACACTGATCTTTAGAGAAGAAAATTAAAGGCAGTACTGACGGTTCAATGTATGTCTCATTGCCATTTGTGTTTGGCAAAGAATTTCTCTGATCTTCGCTGGGTCTTTATATACTGTAAATCTTAAATTGCTCTGGGTGCCCAGACACACATGGCAGCTCTCAAGGGCAGATTTTTAAACCAATTTAGGCTTTTACTTCCTTAATCAGTGGGAAGGAGCACCTAAATGTCTTTATAAATCTGGCTCTGAATCAGACACTACTGAGGAGCACGCTATTCAGCAAAATCCCAGTGTAACTATTATAAAGAGGATGAAACCAAAAGTGTTTTACAGAAATATTTGGAGTTATTCCAGCATTTGTTGCAGATCCACCACCTTAAACACTGAGAGTGAGCATTATTGAAACTTTAGTCATGCCACAGTTTGACTCATGACCTCTAGTATCAAGGTCCTTCTGATTGTCACCAGATTTGAGGTGAAGTTCATACCTCTTTTCTGTTCCCCTGACCCAACTTCCACCCAGCCCTTGGATTTTTTTCCCACTTACCCATAAGGCAGGCTCCTCCAGCTGTTCTTTATTTCTAAAGCTCCAACCAAGTTCATCCCAGATGTGGACATGGCTCAAGACAGGTGGGCTGGGAGCAAGAAGGAAGCAGGGCTGACTGGGAGGAGTCAGGAAAGCAAGAATGGGCAGCAGTGAAGAAAAAGTGGTGGAGGCCTGGGGTTAACAGGAGCCTATGGGTTAGCAGCCCAGGTTGAAGCCCCTAGAAGCAAACACCTTAAGAGAGGATCAGGGTCAAGGGCTATAGGCATCAGGCTCAGGGGAACTGAGACTTTAGTTTGGTCCTCAGTGGACCTTGAGGTCCACCACAGACCTTAGTGTGCACCTCTGCTCTGCCCCAGCCTCTCCAAATGAGAGGGAAGCGAAGCTGGAGTGCTGTGAGCAGCAGATCATCCAGCACAGAAATCTGTAGCAGTGTTTGCTTTACAATGTGATGAAGAAACAGTTAAAATTAAATTTCTCCAGGAGCATTTTTGGTGTGAAAGAGAAAGAAGGAGTAAGGAGATGGGGGGGTCTGCCAGGGTTTCATGTTCTACAGCAAAGGCAGCCCATATGGGTAATGGAGAGATTTTCCTTTATTGCTGTTCCCCAGACACTGCTGGCAGAGAATATGCAAACTTATGTCTTAAAATTGGACTCCTCAGTGGACCACTGAGAAGATCTGTATAAAAGCTTGGGTGGGAGGGGATGCCACCTCTGCAGCCCTGGGATTTTGGAGGGCTTCTTGCTACATGTGTGCTCCAGAACTGGCTATCTATATGGGACAGTTCATTTTTATCTCTCCAGGTGATTTGATAAAAGAGAGCAAAAGGCAAAACAAATCAGAAAAAGAAGAGTAAATGAACAGTTCAGGGAATCAAAATAAAATTGTCCAGTCTTTGTGAAATAAGGATCTTCAGGAACACACAACGTTTTGTGAAAGATGTGGATGATCATTGACATATGTTTTAAATTTAATTTTCACTGAAAAATATTATTTCTCTATTTCAAATAATACAACATATTGTGAGTGCAAACTATTTCATCTCTGTAACTCAAAGGCTAAAGCCTACAGCTCTTGCTCATTCCTTACTCAAATAACACTCCTACTTACTTATGGATAAAGAAGAGATTTAGAGAGGGAATTAAATGCTGCATGGGTGAGAAGCAGGACCTGGGGCCAGATCTGGGAAATTTAACTGTGTGTATGTAAGGTTAGGCTTGTTTTTTTAAAGAATGGCCTATTCTGCTTGAAGCATGTCAAAACTTCTTTGTGGCTTTTGCTTTCTTCATGTAGAGTGAAAACTAGCAGCTGGAATGGGAAGATGAAATGCTTGAACCAAAATGGCTAATTCTCCATTCAAAAGCAACAGGTGGCTTGCTGAAGGTGGCAGAGGCAGTTCCTCCGCTAGCTGGGAACTCATTTACTGGTTATTACATCCAAGAAAGCAATGTGCTTTGCACATGTAACCTCTCTGCACTTTAACATCCCCATCTGTAAAAGGAGAGCAGCTAAACACAATACTCAGCTTTCTGAAGCCTTTTGGAGTCTTCAAATGAAAGTGTTGCATAGATACATCAATGTGTGTATTTGTGCAGAAAAATATACACACGTATATGTGCAAATACACAGATGAGGGTTTTTTAATTACACGTTTTGCATATTTATATTTTATTTAGATTTTAGATTTATAATTTTATTTATATTTATACTTATATTTAATACAGTTGCATTTATATTCAATTTCAGTTTCACTCATGTCACCTCTATATAAATGCTCCTTTCAACCTATGTCTCACCATCTTTTCTAGATCATTTTTAGAGTACTGAAATGTTTGAGTAGATTATTCATTTCATGCAGAAGTCATCTCTTTGAGTACAAAACTTAAAAATGTCTAGTTGGAAAATGTTTAAAGGAAGAAGACTTTTAATAGCAATAAAAACTGATTCACTAAATTCTGTATTGTTTTGATTACAGAAGAGATACACTTTCAAACAGTATCATGCCCTTTCTTTTCTCTGCAAACATTCTGAACTTCCCTGCAGTAGCATTAGGAGGTTATTCTGTTGGAGATATTTCATGTTTTCTTACTATTTTAAACCAATTTGATTGTATTTGAAGAAGTGTCCCCTACTCTATTTACATATGCAGCTGTCTCTGAAACATGAATGAATTTGGCTAGCTGCTTTGGGAATAGGTCATGCTCCTACATAATTTTTTTTCTTCAAACTAGTGTATTTTTCATCAACGACACTTCACAACAGGGAAGAACGGGTGTCAGGTTTCAGTCTCATATGTTCTGTAATTTTACATTCTGTGGCAATGCCCACGGTGCTGGAATAATTTGAAACAGAACTACAATCTTTCCAAGTTTTGTAGAATAAATGTTTAGAATTGGTAAGAGTTTTGAAATGCAAATGTCAATTTTTTTTTCAAACAGTATGTGATTAATTCTTACAGTACTAACAATGCTTGTCTGTGCATGGAATCAGTGATGGAGATGGAGATAAGATAACTGCAGGTAAAAGAAATGTGGGTACAATTTTGGACAGTGAACCTGCAGTGCTCATTACTTAAAAGCTGAGACCCAGTCCCTAAGGAAGTGATGCCAAGTTTGGCAATTAAAAAACATTCCCCCACCCCTGAGCTCCCAGTAAAAATGCTCCCCAGGATTGTCGCCATAAACCCAGCTCTACCTAACCTCTGTGGAGTAACTCCTGCAGACAGGGAGCCCACAGAAACCAGCCTGGCAAGAGTCTTCCCAAGAGGACATCCAGGGACAGCCTTAACATTAAATTGCTAGTTATATGGGGTCATTGGCACCAGAACCACCATGGTTCCATCTTCAGTCAGGGCTGTGGAGGCTTTGACTCATCCCATTGCAGACAATCAGTGATGTGTGAATTGTCACTTACAGTCTTGATCCACATGAAGAGTAGAGAGGCCAACAACCTCCCCCCCCATCCTCAATTTGAGGTGCTACTTGTACCTGCAAGCTGCCTCCAATCTTCTGGCAGCAATGGAACGGGCTGTCTTTCCCACCCGGTAATCTTATGAGAATCACCACATAGGTGGGGAGCTTGATAACCCTCTCCCTACCTGCAACAGCTGGGTTTCACTCCCCTGCACCACCTGGCTTTGCTTACCAAGACTCCAGGAAAAGGAGGAGTCCCCTGGCTCCAGCTGCCATGTGGGTGGCCAGGGAATCAAGCTGCGTGTTAAGGACAGGTGATGCACAGGCTGCACACAGTAGAAAGACAGGAGATGAAACAGGAAGGGCAATAAGATTTCCTGGACAGGAAGCATTGGAGTGGAGTCCCTGCTGTCCATGTGCTGTCACAGGTTCAACCACAAGACTGGGAGGGCCCAGTTCTAACACAAATCATGTCCAGAAAGTTCAGAGCTGTAAGCCTGAGGAGCAATCACAGATGGCACCAGGGGGGTCACGAAAAGCTTCAAACTCCTTTTTGGCTGGACTGCTGCCATCAGTCTTTATAGGGAACAAGGAGTCATGGACATGGCTTTCATGTCAGAACTCCTTTCAACTTTCCTTCCTTCTCCTCCTTCCTTCAACTGCAACAGTGGGAAATTCTCTCCCACTGTTGTTCAAATACTCCCACTATGGTTTTGGTAGCAGCTGCCACGCCGAAGAGCCCCGTTACATCTGCTTGGGAAGAGTACTCAGCCTCCAAAAGCCATTAGCTCACAACATCTAAGCATCCTGAGTGCTTGTGCTCTCTGGAGACACTGCTGGGACACCCTCCTCTCCTGAGAGATTACATGCAGCAGGCTATTACACAGAAAGAGTGAGGAACACATCAGTTCCTCCACAGTGCCAGATTTCCCCATTCCTTACCCTTTTTCCATCCCTTACACTTGGGGATCATGCTTAAAACAGGGACAGAAGCAAGTATGAAATTTGCCCCTGGCTCTCCCATTTGGGTTTCTCAGTTTGGGAAAAAAAAAAAAAGTGAGGGTGGACATGACAAACATACAAATTTCCACCAAATTTCTCTGGATTTCAGAAATTTGTTTTAATGCTGATTCTATTTTAGTCCGACAGCTTCTCCATTTAATACTTAATATGGCTGTAAAAATAAAAAGGGCTGTGTGGCCAGCAGAAATGTGACCTTTTAGGCTTTTTTTCCACAATGTTTGAATAAAAATATCCAATCATATCTATGCAGACTGCAAGCCAGTCTTGCTGTGTCTGCTCCAAGTAGCGACTCCCAGAGGCCACGGCTGGAGTCCCTTCTTTGTAACTGAGCTGCTACATGGCAGTAAGCTTGGCTCTACCTGAATATTTCCCCTTGGAGATGATGCCAGTTAACGCAGCTTTCAAACACAGAGATCATCATCTGTAAATACAACATTTGTCATCTAAAGACTTCAAAAGCCCTTTTTTTTCTTGTAAAGGATGTTCAGTGTAAGAATCAAAAAGATACATTAAAGATGGGTTGGTATTATTATCTACAAACATTAGTTTAAATGAATAATCTTGTAAATTGCTCGCAGTTTGCTTTATTGAAATCCACTGCAAATGTGTCCCAAACCATGCTATCTATATGCAGAAGATTATAAATTGTTTTTTTCACATTTAAGCTGTAAACAGTAAATTTTGTATTTTAAAGTCCTTCAGCGTGTTATTTGGGGATTTATCTTGATGACTTCCTTGATACTTGCAAGGAGTAAAGAATCTGCCTCTGCTTATAAAGAGAAAACAGCCCATGTGACATGAAGCTTTGTCAACTGCATGAAAAAGCTGCCTGGATTAATTACTGTCCTTTTGCTAACACTGAATGCAAAATTAGTGATTTCAACTGTTCCTTTAAAACACAAAGAGGGTGAAAAAAAGGTTCAAATGTAATACTGTGATAAATCTATGTCTACATGACTACAGTGTCATAGAACAGGATTTAACTGAAAAAGGGAGGAGTTCTAAGTATAACTACATTGAAATGTCTTCAATAAAGACATTGTAGCAGTATAGGTTATTTCAAACCATAATATAAGTGCAGGATAATTTAAATTAATATAAAAGATCCTTTGGGGGTTATATTTTTTAATTGCAATTACACAATGAATATTTGATACCCATATTTGGTATATAATGAGGATTAAAGCTATATTCCCCAAACAGAGGTTTAATAACAACGTAAACTACTGAGAACTTCATTAGAGTGGCTAAGGTATTAGAAATTAGATTTAAAGGTGGCCGAGGGGAAAATCAGAAACTTCAAACACCTCTCCTAATATAAATTGTAGTATCTAATGTAAAACATGAAGAATTGATGTGAGCCCCAATCCAAGCGTTAAAAAGCTGCCTTTGAAACCAAGCCATCCCCGAATGAAAACCCTGTTGCTACAGACCCTGCCCTCACCCCGAGGATTAGCGTGTGAAAGCCCAGCTCCGGTGGGAGCCCTGCACAGGGATCTATCGCCGGCCCCCTGGCCGGGCTCCCGCCTGCAGCTGCCGAGCGCTCGGAGCGGCTCAGGGCGGTGTCGGTGCTGCCAAGCATCCCCGCCAAGGCCGGGGATTGCACCACAGACCTTCTCAGCATAAGCCTCCGCAGCTTTCGCTAAAGAGCAAGTCTCTTGGGCTGAGAACAAGAGCAGACTCCTACTTTGCAGCACAGCCGTAGAGCAGGATGTGCGATGCTCACTGACCTGTGGGTATATTATGTATTATGCAGAGCGTTTGCATTTGCTCCTTCTCCCCGAGTCAGCTGTGAGCCAAAAACCTGCCCCGATCCAACAGCAACGCCACTTGCCCAGGGTAGAAAGCTCAGCCATTGCCACTGCCTCTCAGGGAGGGTCCATTACATTGTGCCGAGGTACCAAACACTCTCTGTGGTGGGAAAGCACAATCCATCCTCTGCCTCATCCCATTTTACAGTGGCAGTTGCAATGCCTATGGTGTTGAAGCAGAGCTGAAGGGCCGTGAGGTCCTAGACTTTAATTCTATGGTTTCAGTCATCAAAATGAAGGGTCATGATTTTCAGAAAAGGACCTTCACACAAGGCTCCTAAGTCAGTCTTTGGGCTCTAGACAGGTATTAGAAAACACAAAATAATCAACAACTCCCATAAGGTTCAGTGGCCTTTCCAAACTCAGGCTAGATATTTTCATAAGTATGCCTCCATATTTGCGCCAGTGTCCAGAGTCAGAAGGTCCAGAAGGTGCCTTCTTCTGCCCATCTCAGGTTAAATAGAGCAGCTCACCGCCTACCAACCAGAAAAGTCTTCCCCACCACACACTGGGGACTCCTGCGTATCACAGTGACGCCATAGGGCACACATTCCCTCCTGCCGGAATCCCATCCTGCAGCAGGAGGTCCTCCTCCAGGTATTTCATGTTGGGATCAGTCTTACAGTAAATAATTATTCCCAGATGCAAATGCATCTAAGGTGTCTCATAGATTGCTCCCCTCTCCTCTGACAAAGGCTTTGAGGCAGCTCACATCCCTCGAACACATTTTCTACCACATAAATAAGTCCAAGTACACGCCTGTCTTTTCATGAGCAGACAGTGTTATTTCCAGCTGCAGCAGTTTGCGTCACTTGACTAAAAAGCTAAATATACTTATCTATACATCTATATGTATAGATGTGCGCACGCATGTGAGTATATACATGCACTGCATACGGATGCATGCAGATCTACATGTATGCAACTGTGTTATTTATGCATGTATTTATCCGTCTGCCTTCACCTGTGTGCTGGCCAGGACAGGTGGTCCAGAGCACGCATCCTGTCCTACCGTAGCAAATGGCATCATCTGGGCACTGCCTGTCATGTGTCACATCCAGAAATAAATTATATACCTGCAAAGTGCAAAGCAGAGCCTTCTCTCAGCTCCAGTTGCTTTTGTTTTTACTTCTTTATTAATCATCTTCCGCTTATATGTGGGAGAAGATTCTGATGATGAATATGTGTTAAATAATTTGCAAGCATTCATTTTTTTGTCCTGGTTTTCCGATGTACCAAACTGGCATAAATATTGGCAAAATTTCCTTTAATCCTCTAAGGGATCCATGCCTTGCTCTTCATCCTGAGTCCTAATCTCTCTAATATGTTGTTGGGTCAGTTATCCAAGATGGAGTGCGCATATCCTTTCCTGATTAATTTTCTTTCTCTTTCCCTTTTGCCAACATTGCCTTTGACAGGAGAATTGCCCCCTCCCTCTCCACTCATCAGATAAATGTGTCCCACCCTAGACAGAGGGGAGAAAGGATGGAGTAGCTAGAATTTTTAGACATGAAGTGGTACCTTTGCGGGTCCCTAATTCACCCTTCCAAGTCTCGTAATTGCCAACAGAGGTCTTTTTTCCTTCTCGTAATGTACAAAATGATCTGCCCTTTTATGATTGCCTTGAGAATATCCCACAAAGCTGACGGTGAGGGAGCAGATGCCTCATTCAATTCCAAATAGAAGGAAATCTGTTGTCTCAAATAATCCCTAAATTCAGACACTTTCAGCCAGCTATTATCAAGAGACCACATTTTAAGAGCAGATGTGTTATTAAGGCTGAGAAATGTTATGAGTACTTCGTGATCTGACAAATGAATTCAGGCTATCCAGCATTCCAACATTTGATCTTTTAATAATTCAAAAAATTAAATGGAAATTGCTGAGCCGGGGGGCGGGGGGGAAGGTGGGGGCGTCCCTTCCACAAGACACTGACCTAAAATTTTAGGGCTCACATTTTCCATTACCAGTGGATATTTGGGGTGCCTGATGCCTACACCAATACATCATTTCTTGCTTGTCATGGCTTGACCTCTGCCTTACGAGTCAATCTCGCATGTTTGCCACCCAGATTTGTTCTGCACACCCATCCAATGAAAGGGTTCATTTGGATACAGCGGCATTTAGAGGCTACTAAAAAGGCGAGCCTGGTTCTCATCTCACGTCGGCGTGTGTGACTGTGCCGCCTGCTATAGCACTTCTGCTTCCCACATGTGTGAGAGAGCTTAGACACGGGGCCAGGGTCGTGCCCAAAGGGCGTGAACAGCCCATAAAAGTTTCCCTTGCCAACGTAAGAGCTAACTTGCATTTCACCAGGCGGCACATAAAAATTGCTGAAACCGTCTTTAAGGGGTGTCTGGAGAAACTGCTCATTTTCTCTCCTGATGTCGAGTTCCTCCCTCCAGCTGATGTTTGGGCTGGTGTCCTCAGGGGCAAACGAAGCCCGGCTGCCTACGTGGGAAGCAGGCAAGGAGTGCGCGGCACTGCAGTCCCGTGCAATGGGGAAGTCCACAAGCAAACGTGTGCAAGAAGGGCAGGAAGGCACAGGGTAGGAGGTGCCGGGGCACTGCCGTCTAGACAGGAACCAAATGAGCAGTCCGGGTCTGTGGAGATGCGTGTGTGGCTGTTTACCTGGCTGCAGTACTTCAGCTCACTCGTAGCTGGCACTGCCCACAGAACAGCTTGCTGTGGGTTACTTGGCTCCAGGCTGGCACCAGGAATGTTTTGTCCTACTCACAGACACAAAAGTGAGGAAGTCTCTCCCTCACCACTTAGTTGCTGGGTTTGGTAGCATTGACTTCACAGGTTCCCCTTCCCCTTCTGAGTCATTTGAGCTTCCAGTACTCTATAGCTGCTATCTGGGGAGAAAAGCAAGCTGTGACAGACATACTGAGCCTTTTCAGCACCCACAAACTCTCTGCTCCTCTTTGTGCAGCTCCAAGATGATGAAAAGTTTGCTGATTTTGAAACTTTCCCCAACTCTGCTGGGGTCCCTTTACAGAGGACCACAAGTACATATCACCATTGTCAGTGTGCAGACCAAAAAACCATGGGTCTGTGAAGGTTAGTGGTTTCTCCAAGAAAGAAGTACCAGAGTTGGAAATCAGAGGCACTCTTACATCACCTGGGTTGCACTGCCACTCAACAAAATGACAAAATATGCAGAGTTCTTTCTGTGCACATGTCCTGTGCAACACACACCTCTAGATATTTGCAGTGGGAAATCCTCAAGAAAGGAAGCCATACAAATCCCTAAAACAAACAAACAAACAAACAAACAAAACAACCAACAACAAAAAAAATCAGCTAGCATCTGCATTGCTAGGGACGATCACTTGCTCAGGAAAGCTGCAGATAAAGCTTTCAGTGGCGCCTAAGTGACACAGGTCATCAGACTAAAATCTCTTTTGTGCACTTCTGGGATTCCTGCTCAGCATTCCCACAGAAAACCTTCCAGATTTTCTTAAATTCCCTCCTGCAGCGTTTTCTATTAAACTTGACACTAGCAGATCTGAAGATGGAGAAAGGGACTGAGGACCACAAGTGGGGCAGGGGTGCAATGATTTTAGGGAGCCTTTAGGAATGTCTTGCAGCACCCACATATCTAGTAGACTAGATTTACCAGCAGCAAGAACATGCTGCATTAGTCCAGGAACCAAAGCCAAATGCTGCTCAGACATGCCATCTGCAAAAAATAATGATACCCTCCTCCACACCATTCTGGAATTTTTACTTCAGTTTGGTCACTCTGAGCTTTTCTGATCAGTAGAGAAAGCCTTCTGCCTCTAAGTAGGTTCACTCAAAAAGCATATTTTGACATCTTTTACTTCAGAGCTGGAAAAGAGGCAGCCTGCATAGAAACCTAGTTTTCTTCACTCAGATGTACCACATTTTAAATTCAGAAACAAAGAGATGCACATGGATAAGTGAAAGCACATCTTGCAGAGATCATCCAAGAGCTCCTACATTTTTCAGACTACCACCATAAGCACAACTTGCCGACCACTTCATCTGAGGGAAGAAATGAGAAATTATGAGGGTCACCAAGCACTCTGTGTATCTCCACTGCTGCAGTTATTTAACAAGATGTTTATTGCAGTGGCGACCCCAGGAGAAGGGATGTGTTCCTCCGTGGGCTCCACACGCTACACTGCCTGTGCACTGAGGTGGCTCGGCCACCACAGAGAGGACGAGTTAGCAAACCCTCCCAAACAGAGACTGTTTCCCAACAGCCGGGACTGGGGTGTTATCCTCATGTTTGTGATTCTTGTTCACAGGAAGATTGCAATNGGGGGGGTCTTTCTGGCAGCAACTTGCCTCAGTGAGGGATTTGAATCAGGAATGCTACGTGCACCAAATATCACTTACAGGACACATGCATGCAAAGGTGAAATCTTGGTTGGTGCACAGAGGGAGCTTCCCCTCTTCACAGTGCTCTGTTCATGTCTCTTTTTCCCCACCCCTGGGATGCTCATCCCATCCTGGTTTCTCCATTTCTCTCTTCTCAGCAGCCACTCAATGCTTCCCCAGCAAATTCTTCTGCAGGTCAGAACTGCTGGTACACATGGTGCTGCAGGGGCAGGACTGGCACACATCCAGGTCGTATATCAAATGGATAGGATTTAACATGTGCACGAGGCTGGATTTGTGGGTGGGGGTTAGAAAAGCTATGATTTCCAAACTGGATTCCTTACTCCTCAGGACAAGCAATGATGCCAGGTTTTCTGCTGCAGACGTAACTGTCATGCCGTTGGCACAAGCAGCTCCACCAGGTTGTACCAGTTCTAAATCAGTTACTAAAATAAATAGCAGTACTAGTTAAATTAGTTATTTCTGGTCAGAAAATGAAGACAAATTAGCAAAACCAAATCAAATACAGAAAAAAAAATTCCTGACATTTTAAATTAGGACTTTTTTTTCAAGTTGAGATTCTGAAATGGAAAGTAAAGGTTTTAAAAAAGCAAGCAGTAGACATTTTTAAAAATGGATGAGCCTACACACACTAACTTTCCCCCTATATTCTGCTATAATAAAAGACATCTCTGTGATCAAAGCTGATTCCATCAAGGGTGTTACGATAGGTGTCCTTGTAGCCTGTACATACACTCTTTACAGTATGAAAGCCCAAAATCTTTCTAATTGCTTTGGAGGCTTACAAATGCGAGACTGCTTGGTCAGTACTTATTTAAAGGTTAAAATCAGGGCAATGCTTTGATTGCAAGGTAGCACCTTTGACAGACAAGTTGCTTTCGGTTGCCCAGATGTTTCTGGATAGATCTGAGGAAGGGATGTGTGGAAACGACACCTCTAGTCAGTAGGCTAGATCTGCTGCTTCTCATCACAGAATTGCCATAGGGTTAGGTTGAAAGGACCTCTGGAGACTNTTTTTTTTCTTTCTTTCTTTTTAAATGCACATTTAGTCTGAGCAGTAATGCAGGAGATCTGAGGTGCTAATATATGATGTGAGGAAGGACTGAAGTCTCCTGGGGGGTGGGGGG
>WBMY01015128.1:243680-273347 GCA_013397315.1 Donacobius atricapilla | reverse complement strand
CTTTTTTTTCAAGTTGAGATTCTGAAATGGAAAGTAAAGGTTTTAAAAAAGCAAGCAGTAGACATTTTTAAAAATGGATGAGCCTACACACACTAACTTTCCCCCTATATTCTGCTATAATAAAAGACATCTCTGTGATCAAAGCTGATTCCATCAAGGGTGTTACGATAGGTGTCCTTGTAGCCTGTACATACACTCTTTACAGTATGAAAGCCCAAAATCTTTCTAATTGCTTTGGAGGCTTACAAATGCGAGACTGCTTGGTCAGTACTTATTTAAAGGTTAAAATCAGGGCAATGCTTTGATTGCAAGGTAGCACCTTTGACAGACAAGTTGCTTTCGGTTGCCCAGATGTTTCTGGATAGATCTGAGGAAGGGATGTGTGGAAACGACACCTCTAGTCAGTAGGCTAGATCTGCTGCTTCTCATCACAGAATTGCCATAGGGTTAGGTTGAAAGGACCTCTGGAGACTATCTTGTCCAATCCCCCTTTTCAAGCAGGGTCATCTATAGCTATTTTCCCAGGACCACGTCCAGTTGACTTTTAAGTATCTCCAAGGATGGAGACTCTACCACCTCTCTGCGCAACCTGCGCCAGTGCTCAGTCAACTGCACAGTAAAGAAGTATTTCCTGATGTTCAGACAAAACCTCCTGTGTTCCATTTAATGGCCATTGCTCATGGTCTTGTAACTGGACACCACTGGAAATAGCCTGGCTCTATCTTCTTTACACCTGCCCCTCAAATATTTGTATATATTGATGAGAACTCCCTCTGAGCCTTCTCCCCTCTGGACTGAACTGTCACAACTTTTTCAGCCTTTTCTCCAGACCCTTAATCATCTTTATGGCCCTTGGCTTGATCATCTTCCGTAATTCCATATTTCTATTGCACTGGGGAGCCCAGACCTGGACACACAACTCCAGCGGTGGTCTCACCAGTGCTGAAGAGAGGAAGGATCACTTCTCCCAGCCTCATGGCAACACTCCTCCCAGTGCAGCCCAGGATATTGCCATCCACCTCTGCTGCAGGGACCCGCCACAGTTGAACTGGGAATCCATCAGGGGTCCCAGGTCCTTTCCTGCAAAGCTGCCATCCAGCCAGTAGGCCCATGTATGAAACATATGGAATGTTAGAGAGTGCAACTCTAGGAGGCAGTTTGCTGTGCTTAGAAGGGTTTTCTCAGTCATAATGTGCTGTGACACCTTGAATAGGTAATGCCCTCAGCAGTAGACATGCAGGGTACACTGCTCTCTGTAGTGATACATAGGGCACCCTGCCATCAGCAGTGGTCAGAGGTAAGGTTCACAGAGCTCTAAGACTGAATCTTTCAAGTATATTTTGAAATATCTTGAAAACTTTGTCTTAGTTTAGAATTTCCAAACTGAATATGAAATAGACTCAACATGGGAGACTATTTTTTTCCTTGTAGTACATATCTGCATTTACAGCCTAGGCGTGTTAATTAAGCTTTTGATACACAATATTTTAGGGATTCCTTCCGCTACATTTTCTTCAAGATGGTCCTGGGTAAATTTTGCTTGTGAAGGGAGATCATCTTTATTCTAAGCAAAAAAAAATAAGGGGGAAAAAGTCTGTTCTGTGAAAAGCTTATGTGCTCTGCAGGAGTTTATTTGTGGCAGTAACAATCACAGAAGGAGTTCTGGGTGATAAATATGTCCAAGCCTTCAGTGGCAGATCTTTATCAGTGCTGTAATGCTACACGGTAATAATGCTCTATTGTCAAAGCATCTGGATTTTCCCATGGGCGGTGTTTCTTCATCTGTGAACTCCAAATTACACAAACCCTGTGGCCACTTGTTTCAATATGTAATAAAATTTGGTGACTTTAAGGCATACTTAAGGCATACAGTTCCCTGAAATTTAAAATTTCAGTGTCACTACAGCACCACCCAAAAGTCAGAGTGCTAAGGCCAGTATAAAATAGAACACTTCTAATTCTTAGGGCAAGAAAAACTTAGATAAGTATCAGAAAAAAAATCTTTACTTTTTAAACCTCCATGCTATTGGTAAGGCAGGTCTTTTCAACACATTTTCTAAAAATAAAGCAAAATATCTATCAAAAGAGTAAATCTACACATTCATATACCTATGATTATTAAGGTCAGTGATTTAAGGTTAGATGATGCTAGGATGATAGAAATAGCTTTTTTTCCTAGCAATCTAAGTCCAGTGTTATCTACAGAGTCTTTACCAGCTCCCCATAATAACGTCCCATCTCTAGAAGTACACTTATTCCTTAAAAACAATCAGCTGCAAATTTGAATATAACCAAATGCTGTAGGGAAACATTTTTTATGCCTATTTCCCAGGATTGGTCCCTTCTCTCTTTCTCTCCTTTTCTGGAGATGGAAGACTTGGTGTATAACCACGCCAGGCAGTAGGACCTTCCTGCACTTTACCACAGGCTCCGTATTACACTGGGTTTGCACCTTTTTTGTGTGAAAAGGAGAACTTGCCTTCACAGCTTTGCATGCAGAAAGGCCTGTCTACAGCAAATCAAGTTACAATTTTGAGCCACATTCTGCTTTCCATGTTTGCATAAAACTCCCACTGACATGAATAAGAGTGCTGTGTATATCATGCTGTGTAATAAATAGCATTCAAAACAGAACCTATGCAAAGCTTTCTCACTGTTTTGGGCTACCAATTTATCCTTGTATTTACAGAATATTGATGTAAGCAGATGCCCAAACTGCCTGTCATTTTTAAAATATGCAGAGATGACTGGTGCAGTGGCTACTGACTACAAAACCTGCACAAAGTTTCTGGGGCTGCAGTCTTGCTGATCTCTCTCGTCTGCTCCCCCAGGACCTGGCAGAAGATGCCCTCGCCCTGACTCAGCCCCGTGCACACACACTCTCACGCATTTGGCAAATGATGCACAACTCAGCTCACCCTTGCCTTCACTGGCACATCAATGTCCTCACAGCTATGTTGTCTCTAAATTGGGGACGGGGGAGGAAAACGAAGCGCAACTCCTGATCTACCCAGCTTTATGCGGAAGGGTTTAATACAGCTCTATCTGCCTATGGAAAGGAGCAGATCCTTGCTGTTCCCTCGGGCTGTGAACCCAAAAGCAGAGCAGCAGTTTCCACAGTGATCAGACACAACAGAGCAGTTCCCTCTTCCCACAACACATAGACCCCTGACTCTTCCATATTTCTAGAATCAGAGAGATGACTTTCCTTTCTCCCATCTACAAAGTTCTCTCAAAGTTTCTAGGCCTTAATAAGGCAATTGATGAATAACATCAACACAGCATAAATCAAATGCTAAATATTTATGTGCCATATGAATCTCAGGAAGTGCTGTCATCTTTTGTCTACTGGTTTCAGAGCCTCAACATGCTCCTTACTTGTGCTAAGGGGAACAAGAGAAAATGAGTAACTAAGCTGGTTACAACAGCAATCTTCCTCATGAAGGTCTAATACGCTTAATGAGAACCAAGCAGGGCATACCAGATTTATGTATGGAGGTTGTCATCAGTAAGCACGGTGCTTCGAAACATGGGGACAGCTCTGCTAGGTATTATACCCAGCTTCCTGAATTTTTTGTGATTACCCTTTGAATAAAGCTCTCCCCAGCCAGTTTTGGCCCGGGGCATGAATTCATGCTAGTTGTCCCTCTCCTCTCCTGGAGGCCAGCACAACCCCCAGTGCATTGCTGGCACCTTCCTGTGCATTGTCCTCCACAGGGGATGCCGGTCCTGCCCACTCTTGCCCTGTTGGGGAGTGGCAGGGGAGCAGAGGGCAGGGCAGGACTGCTCTCCCCAGTTGTGGCACACACCCAGAAAAACAGGGGAACCCTATTCAGCCTGGCAGCAGGCAGCACTGACTAGCGTCCTCCAACACTTGACTTCTTCCCAGCTAGCAAAATAGAATAGTTTCGTGCCTGCAGTCCATGTGTGTGTGCGCCTGCATGCCTGGGTGCATGCAAATAAGCTTTCCAAAAGCACCCTGTCCTCTCTGAGTGTGCTTTGGAGGTGTGCCACTCCACAAATATTGGAAAAGCCCTATGGAGCTATTTATTTTATTTTTGAGCATTGCTAATATATGATGACATCTTTTCCACACTTTGCATTTTTCCACAGATGACTTCTACATTATTTCATGTTGATTATAAAACCATTTAATAATGGTTTTAGTAGGTTCCATTAATAAATGGAACTCAGATGTCTTGTGAAGGGAAATAAGTGGTTCTGCTGTCTTGGGGAAAACAGAGGAGATAACTCTCAAAAGATATCTGAATCCACATTTTGTATTGAGGAAACAAGGTCGCTGAGACAAGAGCAAAAAAACTGCAGCTTGGTAAATCAGAAATTAAAATTCAGCTCTCTGCACAGAAAAAGGCACTTTCAAGTCAATGAAGTTTTGACTAAACAATATCTGCAGCAAGGCATCAAGCAATAAAACAGTGTATCATGAAAGGAAGGATACTGCCACACAATTGTAATGCTACCATTGGTGATACTTAAAATTTTAGCAACTGGACACTTCCAGTTAGTGACTTTTGAGTGATAACAGGCCCTCAGTTGTCTGCACAAAACTGGTTCCCACAGAACGTTTTTATATTCAAAGGTCTACAATTTTAGCTAGTGTGCATGTAGGAAATAATTTTGGAGCCAAAGAGACATTCCCATGCATTTCCATGAAAATAAGTCACTTTTTGTATGTTTACTCAGACCAGGATGAAAAATATTTAGTGATTTTCTACACCTCACTTATTGATTGTACAGCTAAGAAATCTGACATTTGTGAGGTGTGTTTGTGGAATTAAAAACCAGCAAATTCCCAGTCCTATTTTATGTTTTGTAATTTTGTTTTTTGTTTTTGAAAGCAAAAGCACAGTTTCTAATATTTTTTTTGCATATTTTAATGTGAAGTGTTGACCTTAAAAGATCTTTTAGGATGCGTGAAAATCTGCTTTAACTTGTAAACAACAGGGGAAGACAGAAGCATACTAAAATTTGAAGAGGGGATAATAATGATTACAAGTGATTTTGGCCTGGTTTTGGTTATAAAAACTGTTCACAGCTTTGTATTATAAAATCATGGGTTTGGCATCTTACAGCTGTGCCAAACATTAATGACTTCAAGTTAAATTTGCCATACTGTTCAGGTTGATTGATTTATTTTTTGGGAAAATTTCTGATCCGTCAGCTTTGGCTTTTCCAAGAACAAGGTTTGGGAAAATATGTTGTTTTGCCCAAATTTAAATGTTCTGGCAACTTTTTCTTGGAACCATTGCATCATTCCCATGTTTCGAAGCAGGGCTTGAAATCTGGCAAGGGTTTGGCCTTGACTTCAGGGATATGCCTTGTATCACATTTCCGAAAAATCCACCTAATTTGGCCAACACATGCTTTTTGAGGGAAAACCAAAAATCTCACTTCATAGCTGCAGAGTGGAGACTCTCTAGATGTTAAACAGATAAAGAACCCAAGAATGCCACTGTCATGGTGCATGTTCCATCTCACCATTATCTCCAAGAGACAATGGAGGCTGAACATGTACCTCTCCATGAAATAGCAGGGCATGTCTGAGGCCAGTGGTACAGGAACAGAAGCCAGTTTTTTCCTGCAATAACTCTTCTGGGCTGAGTTGGAGCCAGCTCTGATAGAAGGGGCCATATCTGTAGTGTACAGAACTTTATCCATATAACAGCTTAAGCTGGTGGACCTAAAAATATGCCCAACTTCTTGTAGGTGGATGGGTATTCATCAGGTTACCATTTGACTGGCTTCCAGGGGGTGAGCGGAGGCTCTGCCAAGGTCTCTGATGCAGTTAACTGGGGAATTGGGACTGCAAATGACAAAACCTTGAGCATTTTCTGCTTAGTTAACTTATTGCCTCAGTAACACTCCTGGTAGGTTTTGTTCAAGTAGGAGGCTTCAAATGCAGAGGAGACAGCAACTGGAATGAAGACGGCAAAAGCGATGGAAAAACTGAAACAAGGGACCTGTTGACCTAGAGAGCCAGGAGAGCAAGAACAACTAGGGCTGGGATTAGCTGCACAAGTAGGCTGGGAACAGGAGCCAGAGCCAGGAAGGAACTGAGTATTGAAGTGAACAAGCACTAGAGACAAACTGGGGACAGACAATGGAATCACTTGTGTTGCTGAGGCACAAGGAAGGCTGGGTCTTAGGAAATGGTGAAACTAGTGGAAGTGGTGAATACAACCAGGGAAGGAAGACAAATTTGGTAAAGTGATTACAGAGGATGGCCTGGGAACAAGAACTAAAACTGCCAAAGTGGAGGTGGATAGGAGCACCAGAACTGGACAGAAAGCTCAGGAATGCTTATCTAGGCCTGTTGGCCAATATGAGAAAAAAGGTGTAGACCATAAAACACAGAGCAAGCTATCAGGGAGAGACTGGATCTAGTGAGGTAAGGAGCTAAATAAACTTAAAGCCTATAAGGCAAGAATAAGGAGCAGAGAGGCTGGGACATAAATCATTTGGAGGGCAGGAGACCAAACAGGCCAAAGCACGAAGAGGAATGTGCAGACCAACCAACAAGCAGCAAAGGACACCTCTTAGTGATTTTCTCAGAGCATCTGAAAAGAACTGCATTGTTATGGGGGATCCCAATGGATTTCCCTTTTGGAGAACTGCGTTCTCAGGAGAGCACTGTCAATGAGACTTTCTTGACATGAGATGTCTCTCGTGGCAGCCAGCATGAGGGAATTCCAGTTTGGATTTCCTTATGGTGTGTGCAGATCGATGGACTGGAAGTTGGCGGTTGCTTAGGGACATTTTTCATGACCTGAATGCACTCACTGCACCAGAGACAGTATCTCCAGTAGTACATGTACTTGACATTTGAGAAGAGCTAATACCTCAGGGTGATGAGAACTGTGAGGAAAGCTAGGAGTAAAAATTTGCAAAGACACCAAGAAGGGTGTGTAAGAATAGTGAGGTCATTATATGGTCAAGTGGTCAAGCTTTCACAATTAAGAAAAAGAAGGCAGATTTGCCTGACAACTCACTCTGTTTGCAAGGCAGAGTGGAGTAATCTCTTAGGGGAAAAAAATGCAAATGGAAGGGCATGAGAGACCAAACAATCAGCATTATAACCTAACAAATTAAAAAAGAAAAAAAAAAACAAAGTAGGTTGAAAGAGTAGGGGGATACAGCAGGCTGAGATCAAGAACATTTTATTTAATACAGTAGAAGCAAATGAAATCTGCATTAGCCTATTATTGGGGAAGAGGGGGGATGCCAACCCTGTTAATAATGCAGAAACAATGCATATTTTCATTCTACTTGGAAAAGAGTACAGCAACATATCAGTATCAAATGAAGATATGAAAGTCCTTTTCAATCTACAAATAACTGAAGGGTTTATTAAATGACTCCTATAGAGATTAATATTTTAAAATTAGCTGTTCTGGAAACTATCATGCAAGAGTTGTAAAAAATTTGCTGAGAGAATCTCGTTGTCACTGCTATTTTTGGCAAATACTTGTATATGAAGGAAATCCCAGAAAGCTCCAGAACATCCTACATTATATAAGGCAAATCACTGAAAGCAAATGTTCCACAGTGAAAGATGATAGAAGTGCCTACTACAGTCTATTATGTAGAAGTACCAAGCTTTCACATGCAGGTAGGAGACTGTGAAGCACAGAAAACCCAAGAACCCCACAGGGGTCACCTTGAAGAACTGTAACCCTCTAATCCCCCTGTATAATCCACCATCTGTAAATGGGAATAATTCCACCTTCTCACCTCCAAAAGGTGTTATGGAAATGAATCCCACTGACACAACATTGGTAAGTACACTAGAATCACAGAATGGTTAGGGTTGGAAAGGACCTTAGAGATCTCTCAGTTCCCCTCTGCCATGGGCAGGGACACCTTCCACTAGAGCATGTTGCTCAAAGCCCGGTCCAACCTCGCCTTGAACACTTCCAGGGTGGCGCATCCACAACCACTCTGGGCAATTTGTTTCAGCGCCTCATCACCCTCAGAGTAAAGATTTTCTTCATAATATCTGATCTAAACCTACTCTCCTTCAGTTTAAAGCCATTCTCCTTTGTCCTATCACTACATGCCCTTGTAAAAAAGTTCCTCTCCAACTTTCTTGTAGGTATTGGAAGGATGCTATAAGGTCACCTGGACCTTCTCCAGGTGGAGCAGACCCAACTCTCTCAGCCTGTCTTCATAGGACAGCAGAGCCTTCAGGAAAGTGAATCACTCCATCTTCTCACTGGGGTCAGAGCAGTGTTCAGTGAACAAGGCATGGGGTCTTGTACTGAGCACAGACTCAGTATACATAGCTGCTTGTTAACTGAGCACTGCCTGCTCCACAGGCTGGGTGAAGCACTGGTTCTGTAGGACAAACAGCGCAGGATTATGCTTGTGTAATTGAAGACTGCTGCAATGTGTGTACGCACGGAGGGGCCAAACCACAACTCCACAAGCCAGCTTGGTAGTGGCTTTTTCTAGTTTCTCAGCACTTGATTTTGTCACTCTTAGTGATAATCTTTCACTGTGGTTTGTATAATGCCATTATGTACTCTTTGGTAAAGGACTGAAGCTGATGTGGCATTGTGGAACTCAGTGGAACTGCTTTTAATTGCTTCTGAGACATCACTGGTGTGAAGAAAGACAAAGGGTTGTAGGAGTAGACAAAAGGAATTATGAGACCTCTCATACTCCAGAACACATTCAATGAGAAAGTAGGAAGGAAAAAAGAAAGAAGAAATTCCAAATGCAATGCTTGCTTGTAAATGCAAACAAACCCCTGTTTGTCTCCCTAAGACCCCAAACTTTGGGGAATTTTGCCTTCTGATCACGGTTCCAGCTTTGTGATTCAAGCATCATTCTCCAGATCTGCAGTGTATCTTCCCATTTATCTCTAAGACAATTTCTGAGTCCTATATGAGTCATAAGTGTGTTTTATATAGAAACCAAAGAAGGTTCTTCCAGTCTCTCAGTAAGATATGCCGTGCTGCCAGGGAAGCACTTTTGGTTGTTCTGACAAGCAATTGTGACTGCTCTGAATTGCCAGAAATACTGCCTGAAGAGCAAAAGGATCATTCCATCAAAATCCAAAAGGGTTTTATAATGCAATCTTTGTGTTGCCTGAATGTGTTGATCCCACCTTGCAATCACTGATATCAGGCTTTGCAAACTGGCCAGATCCCAGTGGGTATAATTTTCAGGCTGGCTAACTCGCAGGGTTCGAGTGATGCCACTCAGGGGCTCAGAGCCAGCGGAGCAGAGGGGGCGGCATGCAACACACGGGAAGGGGTCTGAGTCAGGGCTCCTGAGAGCAAGGAGACCTGCCTCCTCTCTCCTTCCTGCTTCTGGAAACCACTCCTTGCAAGCCGGGTCCGCTCACTGACAGCCACCTACCCTGCAGTTAGGTCCTGTCCCTTCTCAGCTGAGACAGGAGGGACAGGTGGCCCATGCCGGAAGCAGTGGCTGCGGCACAGGAGCAAGGGGGGGTTCCTGGTCCAGAGCCCAGAGCTGCCATGTGACAAACAGGAGGCCAGGTATTAACAGGTGGGTGAGAAGACAGGGGCTGGCTGCCTGCTCAGGGAAGCGGCCGTTTTAAAACCAAGGCAGCAAGGATCACAGGGAGAGCATGCACGGTGGGGAGGGCATATTTTGAAGAGGAGGAGGAAGGAGCTGTTTTGGAATTGGTGTAAAGCCATTTGTTTGGAGGGATGCCAGGGTAACAGTAGGTGCCCAGAACAAACGCGCGCAGCCATCCCAGCACTCAGAGCCTGCATGCTCGTCCTTCGCAGTACCTAAGTAGGTCAGCCCGTTTCTTCAACCTTTCCTCTTCCCTTTCTCACTTGCTCTCTTTGTGGGAGGTGGTGGTGGCGGTAGCAGAGGGGCTACACCCGTTTTCACTGATTTCCAACACTGTCTACGTGTGAACAAGAGAAGCGGAGAGAAGCTAAAGCTGCTTTCTTATTAACAGCTGGTGACAGTCCCTTTACACAGTGCGTGTCGCATTTCTTAGCTGAGGTAGAAAGGAATGAAAGAGGAAGACAGTTATTTAAAGTTTAACATTACAGATGAATTACAAGGATATTCTGAGGCTCACAGTCCCCCTCAGCAATTCTGCGAGCCCTAAGGCTGGCCCCGCCACACCTTTGCAAGTGCCTATTTTAAGCAAGTGTGCTCATCGGGTTCGGGAGGACAACTGCTCCAAGTAATTCTGGGATGCAGGTTTCGCACCACAGGATGCCAGCAGGATCCAGTGAAGGTTATGGACTGTCTAGCCTGAACTCCATCTGTGCCCTGAAGTTTCCTCTTGGCTGGGCACCGCTGAAGGACCAGAAGCAGCCAGTAGGAAGCAGTAGGCACGGGGGCTCTTGGGGAATTTAAGCCATCTGAACGTGGCACTCAGTTTTTTAAGACAGTGTTTTTTTAAGCGCTGTGAACATATTGCACCCAATTATAATTGCATTATGTACTCTGTGCCGTGCTATGAGTACATGCCTTCTCCTAGCTATGGAGGGGCAAATCTGACACACATACAACAAGTGCCCTGTTTTCTCCTATGTAGCTAATCCCAGCCTGTGTATCACGATAGTATTTGCATGCCTCCCAGTAGGGCACTGAACTGTGTGGCTAACATCTGCCACGTGTTGTTTGTTCTGTCCTCCTCTCCCAAGGAAGGAGGTGAGTGTAGTGGAGCATCTTGTTTTTGCAGCACATTTGTCTGGCTTTTGCTTTCCCTGCATGCAGGGCTATGTATTTGCCTTAGTAAAAGTAAGGGCACAGAAATGTGTCCTGCAATTGAAAATGCCTTTATTTCAGTAAGGGGAATTATGGCTAATTAAGTCAAATTAAAAAGGGAAAGCAGACTTGATTTTCCTTATTCTCAGCATACTCTGTTTGACAAACGGGTCTTAACCACAGATGACAGTATTAGCTTCAGCCTTTCAGACAAGGAAATCTTGGCTGCTATTCCCTCTGCTCATTTATCTATGATAAATTTAAAGACACATGTTCCTCCTTCCTGGACAAACACTTTTCAACTGTTTGGGGTTTTTAAAATCTAACAGCAAAATCTCTTTGCATATGTCTTTTTCTCCTTCCTTGAATGGGCAGCCTTCTATGTGATACACTCTGTGGATCTTGCCATACAGTAACACTGGCTCTGGACATAGCTCTTATTTCATGGCACTTTGGGTTTGCACCTGACTTAGTGGCAGGAGTACTTCTGAAGCCTAGAAACCTGGCTTATATGTGCTTGTATCTCTAGGGCTTTATTTTAAGTATTTTCACCTTTCTGTTATGCTAGAGTTTATTAATAATCCTTACCCAAGCAAATAACTAGTATTAGTCAAACAATAGTTCCGGTATTCTAGGGAGCACTGAAACACAGGACAGACTGACTTTTTGGAAAGAGAAGGAAAATCTGTATTTTGCCAGAAACTGAAACACTGTCTTCAGCCCAGAGGTAAAGTCCTACATACTGGGTCGTATGTATGCATCTTGCTGTTAACACTAAGCTGATTTACATGTTTTCCATGTGTACTTTAGGATTACCTTATTTTAAAGGGTCAGAGTGGTAATTTCTTTCCTTTAAGTTCCTGTAAAATGCTCAGTTTCTTATAATCCTTGCCACTGCCTTCCAGGGTGCTCTGTCTCATCCTGCACTTGCTGCCTTGGTGTTATGACAAAAAGCAAATGCAAGTTCACGAAAGCATTATAGGAAGCAAATAGTACCTTTAATCCTGAAGATGTGCCAGCCCGGCAGCATCAAAGTTGAGCCTTCCCTGACCTGTGTTCACGGGGCTCTGAGGCGGTCAGGAGCCAGGCGGCAGTGGCGGTACTCGGGACTTGGAGTGCCCGGGGGACGTGCGCTGTGCCCAGGGCTGTGCCGCCTCCCCGGAGCCCAGCATGGCATGTCACGTTTCTGTGCGTTCAGTGCCCATGAAAAGACTGAGTCCTGGCCTTTGCATGAACGTAAGCCTGCCGTTTCCTCTCTGCGGCTGATGTTTAAACGATAAAGTGATTTTTAGAGGAGGCAAAAGGCAGCAGTAACGGTGAATGCACTGAACTCCAGGGCAGGGCAGTAGGAAGCCCACCGTGCAGTTTACCGGGGCTGCTGGAGGAGTGGGCGCTAAGCCCGGCCCAAGCATGGTGCAGGGTGCGACTTGGCCTCCTGCGCTAGCCCTGTGCCTCTGGGACAACCCTTCCCGACTGGACACCGCTCTGGGCACAGCTGGACACAGCCGGGCACAGCCGCGGCCGAAGCACTGCCCAAACTCTCGCCGGCCGCCCGGCCCAGCTCCTGGCCGAGGGCAGCAATCAGCACCGCGCTCGGAAGGGCTGGATGGCGTCCGCTCCTCGCCGCCTCCCCCACAAACAGTTGTTTGTCTTGAGATTTTTTTTTTTTCCCTGGGGCTGCCACAGATTTTCCACCTCCGGGGCCAACCAACGGCCAGGGAGGGAGGCTCGTTAGCGGCCATGAGGGCGGCCGTCCCTGCCGATGCCAGGCCTGTCTGGTGAGGGAGGCGGGCGGCAGCTTCGCGCAAAATGCCAAACAACCGCCCTTGTTTTCCTTGGTTGCCAGGGTAGGAGCTGACATTGTCCCCAGCGGAGCACAAGGACTCCCCGTGACATGGCGGGGACAATGGGAAGGTATGTTTTCTTGACCCGCTGCAGGAAATCCTGTGCGTCTTGCCGGGGAACGCAGCATTTTCCTGCCCTGTCCGTGGCCGGGCTGTGGCGCCGGGGCCCCGCAGCCCGCCCGGGGCTGCCGTGCTCTGCGCCTCTCCTGAACGCAGCAGAGCAGCCCCGCGCCGGGAGCTGCCTGGGCGGGACAGAGCCTCTCTCTCCGCGGCTGCCGGGACACTCACTACGTGCTCCAGGCAGCCCTGAGCTTCGCAGCTCCTACCTGCGCCCATTCCTCGGGGCCCTGCTGTGCCTCCTGGCTGGAGCAAAGCGCACCGTTCCCAGTCGGCAGCACTGCTGCTGTTGATTAACTGATTTGGGTTGTTGTTTTTTCTTTGAAGAAACAATTCAGAAAGTGACGCATTACTTCTGCCTGTGGACAAGAGGGAACAGCTGAAACGTGGGAGACCAGACTACAGCTGTGTAACTACAGCTTTTTTTTTCTTTTTTTTTTTTAACAACACATATTTTAGTGAATAAAAACTACTGATTCCCTCTGCTAGTGTTTTGGACCTTATTTACTTCCCAAGGTGGTGGTGGTGGTGGTAGTTGTAGTTACCAGACTGTCTGTGAAAGGAAGAGTGAGATAACAGAAGCAGCTATAACCTGTTCGCTACTGGGGGGTGTTTAAGCCACAGCAGTCACCCTGCTAGGCTTGGCTTGGCTTCCTTGCCTCGCCCCACTCATGCATCCTTATGTTCTCCTCTCCCCTCGGTCATCACTTAGGGTCCTGTCCTGCAAAGCAGCCTAACTGCCACAGATGATTACATCCATCAGGGAGATGGTGACATTTACAGGAAGTAAATATTCACATGGATAAATTAGCCTCAGAAGGGCTTCTGACCCATCAAATATTTAGGGAATATATGTGAAGCAGGAAAAAAGAGAACAAAACATTTTTTTTCTATACTGTGGCATGCACAGAGGCAATGCCATTAAGACTGGGTGACATCCATCGCAGAAAGTGATTAGCCAAAACTCCAAATAACCCAGTTACTGGCAAATCCAGGGTAGCATTTTCACGTTTCTTCTTTTTTTTCCAAATTACTTGCCAGGCAGCTATTAACAGGGGCATGCCCAACAACTTGGTGTAACCTGTGTGCAAAATTGATGCTGTGAGAAGACTTCATTTGTTAAGAGAATTCATCTGCAAAAGCTAGTGGGGCTGGTTGGAAGTCTCCCTCAACCTTTTCTTTTTTTTTCTTCTTTTTTTTTTCCCTTTGGAAGAGATGTGGGAAGAGCAACATCTCCTGGAGACGTTTGTTCTGGAATCATGTGATTCCTTGCACTTCCAAAATAACCTTCCTTACAGAAAAGCCTGTGATGGGTACATGCAGTTGGAGCAAGAAGGACACCTCCTTGCCTACACGCTGTCTCCCAGCAGCAGTGCAACCTGGCAGCTACCACAAGCATAATCTTACCTTTAATCTGTGGATCAGGGACACACACAGGCACAGGCTGCTCAAGAATGAGACTGCACGTTAGCAGGACCTCATATAAACAGCTCCACAGAGATGATATGCAATAAGCCAATTACCCTCAATATGGGAAGCTTTTATTGTGCCTCAGGTGGGGCTGGCTTCTGGTTCCAGGGTCAGAGGACAAGGAAATGTGTGCTGCCTTTCTGGACATCAAGCTTTAAACGTTGCAGGTAGAGAGTGAGCACGGGAGCTGGGACTTTGCTCAAGCACTTCCACTGATGGTGGTATACCAGAGAACATTTTTTGACATAACAATGTCTAATCATCTCCTTCTCCAGCTGTCCTTCCTACTGACTCTGCATCCATCTCTGTGCCCCAAAGATGAAGCACCTCTGGGAAGAAATGTTTGCACAAGGATCATACACATACATTGGGGAAGAGTTAGAAATGCTGGGAGATTTTCTTTTGTCTCCCATCTGGTGGTTCTTCCCCTCCCTGCATCTCTTCACTTGCTCTCATTCCTCATCTGTGCTTTGTCTCCCTCCTCACGGTGTGCCTTTGTTCATAATGCCCTGCCCTTTCTCTCTTTCTCAGCTTTTCTGCCTACTTCTCTAGTCCCATAGCCTCTTCCTAGTGCTTGGAAAATGAATATAAAACCTGCAATCTTAACAGGAAAAGAAAGCAAACAGTTGCAATAAGCAACTCTTCTTCCTGGGAGCAGTCTGACCAGTGAGTCATTCCCAGGGCTTTTGAAATGACAACAGGCATCTCCTGCCTTTGCTGTTGCTGCCGTTGTGTTCCTCACAGCAATGCTTACCAGCCAGCGGAGAATGGGGCCCCCTTATGCTTGGTGCTGCATAAATCATTTTCTTTAGCCTGGGGGAAAAAGGAAAAAAAAAAAAAACCTCAAAACCCTAAAGAAGATGAATGCATGATTCAAGGATTTACTGCTCAGATTGCTTTGGGGGTCTTTTATTCCTCAACCTTTCCTGTGTTTCTCTTCCAGGCTGCCTCTCCTGCTGGCCTAGCCCTTAACCCCATCCCATCACTCTCTCTTATGTCTGGCTGCCCTCATCTGATTTCCCTTCCACTTCACTTTGTCCCTTCCTTTGTCCATGTGCATGCTTCTCCTGCTGTCACTTACTCCCTCTCCCTTGTGGCCAGATCCCCTGATTGCCTTCTCCATTCTGCAGTACTGGGTAGCTTTTCATCACCTTGCTGGTGGAATCAAGAGATGCAAAATATTCAGTGTGAGGTAGACACTGAATGGTTAAAACTTGGCAAAGTTATAGAAAACTGAAAACAGGCTCTCATAGCAGAAAGTGTCAGGTACCACCAGCTCCAGCTAAATTAAATTCTGTCCCTGTAGTGTATATGCACAGAGACATTTATATTCATATTTTTAACAGCCTTCTAAACTCTGCAGTTCACTGACAAACCCTTCATGAAGCTATCATTCCTTTTTTAACACCTGAACTTTAAAATGTCACATATAGCGTTTAAAAGGACAGGCAAATAACCAAGGAAACATCCTAGCATGCATTTTGCTTTCCCTCCTTCTGGTTGATCTAAAGTCCACGGAAATCAATGGCAGTCTTTCCATCTAGTTCAGCAGAGTTCGCAGTCGGTAGGTTGTTTCCTCCTAAAATTTCAGACGAAAAAGACCCCACACAAATGTGGGGTTTTTGAGTTTCCTTTTACTTATGTCTCTGGCAAGACTGATGTGCTGTCAAATGATCTTTTCAGTGCTAAATATACACCATTAACTACTAATAAAAAAACCCCAGGCTTTAAACATTCAGCTCCTTTTGGCATCTGTACAGAGCATTCCACTTGATCTCACAAGATGTATGGTTTGCACTAGGATTGCAGTCACAGTTTTCTTGTTAAAGCTGTCAACCATTCCAGTGTCTATCTTTACAATGAAATTCAAACCTTAGTTAGGAAAATAGGCAGTTTTGCTTGAACTATGATATTAAGATCCTTTAGAAGTCCTTTTCTGTATCCATTTGCAGGCTACAGCTCCTGTTAAAACTAGGTTGCAATGAGAAAACAAGGGAGAGAAGAGGCTGATCCCTTCTGTTTGAGGTATTTCCTCTGAGTGGCAGAGGTGCTGTGGACATTAAATGCTTCCTTAAACATGCTATTTTTTGGAAAAAACCCACATTTTGTTAGAACCACTTACAAGGCAAAACTTCAATGTCTCATCTTGTTAAAGTTACAGAGGTAACTCCAGGACAGAACATTGCCTTTTGACTGTCTTAAAATCAGCAGAGAAATTCTCTTGAACTTTAGATGATTTGCCATTGGATTGCATTGCTATGAGGGTGGATTCATTAGCAAATATTAGTTAATGACATGGGAGAGGTGGGATGAAGTCGATAGTTGTTTTCTTATGAAAACTGATCATCTTCTAAAGGTGAATGCCCAGAGCATTTCTGACAAGCCAGTAAAAATCATCAGTCAATATTGCATGAAGTAACTTAAAAGTAATGACATAAAGCAATGAGAGAATACAGGTATGGGATAAACATATGTCTTCTAATGCTTAGGCTCCATGGGGAGCCCCCTTATCTGCTTCCATAAGGCGCCTTATTGTGCTTAAGTAATGGGTATTAGAAGCCAAGCAGTATGTTACATCTCCTCCTACATGGTACATTCCCATACTGCCTAGATACATATGAATCCTGCATGTCACATGTCATTACATTTTTCTGAGACTATATCTCCATCCATGCTAAAAATACACAGAGAGAAAGAGGGAGAGAACTTCAGTGTAAGCAACAGATACTTCTGCACAGACCCTTGGCAATACCAAAGACTGAGAAATTTACACGTGTTTATTATTCGTCATTGTTTGAGGAAGAGCGTTGGTGAAGATAACCAGCCCTAGGGGTTTTCATAGCAAGCGCCTGCTAGGGGCTTACACCCATCCCAAGTGGGTGTATCCACGCTGGATACACTCAAGTGAAGCCCCCTCCACCTGCCTTTTCATCTACATAGTGGCCTGATTTTTCTCTGAAGTGCTTAGTTACAGAGCCATTCCTGTAAAAATAACTGCAGAGCTATCCATAAATACTCTCACTCAGAAATTCCAAGCAGTGAACAAATCTGTGAAACTCGTGACCTGCTGATGTCCTGCTCCTCTGCTATGGGCACACAGGGACTGCAGAGCCCTGAGCCTGCCGTGGAGATGAGCCACCTTCCAGTAGCCTCTGCACTGCCACCTCCCGCCTCTCCCATCACAGAGAGAGGGTCCCCAGTGCTCAGCCACCCACCAGCAGCGTGCGGTGGCCTCCAGGAGTCCGAGCTGTGATAAGGACGTGAGGCAAACCTCTTGGGCCAGACTGCGCTCCCCTCCCCCCAAAACCCAGGAAAATCATTAGTCGCCTAAAACCTCGCTCTAGCAGCTTCATCGCTGGCACTCTGGAGTTGGATTTGGTCTCCATATGAGAGACAGGGGAGGAGCAGTGGTCCCCTGGTGACATGTGTCAGGCAGGAACATGGCACATGCTCGGAGTACTCCCAGTGTCCCAGGCTTTTGCACTTCTGTGTGAACAGCCGAATGGGCAGACCCCTCCTGCTCGGCTGCAGCAGATGGAGTGGTGAGGCAGGCTGCGTGTCTGCAGGGCTGGGCAGCAGAGCTGTGCTCTCGAGCTCCAACTAATGAAGCTGATTTGATGAGCTGATTATTCTTGTGTATCAGTGCATCGCTGACATGGTGCTCCATGCTGTACCAGACACAGAAGGAAGGGTACAACATGGGCCCCCTACTGAGCTTTCCACCTAGGCAAATGGACCAGACGATCCAGAAAGACAGGGTTCTGGATGATGAGGAGGGAACGGAGCCCCTCTTTGTAACAGAGTACTGCAGCTCTCTAAGCTGGAATGTAGCAGCATTCCTAATTTAGATACTCCGGTTGAATTTTAAGTAGAAGTGAACAAAACATTTGAAAAGCTGTCCCTGTTCTCTCAGCAGGGAGATTTCGAGAATTTTCTGGGTTTGGGGGAGAAATTCTGGTACAAAAGCAGCCAGTTTTCCCAGGTAGAGATGTGGTTCCTGGAAGCAAGCACAGGCTTTCTAGATGTGATGAATGTAAACAAAGAGGGGTTGGTTATCAGTAGGTGATTCATGATGGGAGAGATAATGATGAATAGGTGTTATGACAACAACTGCTCTGCAGCTGTAGCTCTCTCTTCTGCCACAAACTGCCAAAAACTCACCAGCTTTCTCCTGGGACCTTCTAATGGCAGTAAACAAGGCTTGACAGTGTCCAACACAGAGGGTACATGACTGTTGACCTTCTCATGGCAGAGGAAAATTGGCTAAACAATATTATGTCTCTGGGTTTCTGCAGACAGCAAAACATCCCCCAGAAAACATTCTTCCTGGTTTACATGAGCCATTAATTATGTTAATAATGTTTCTACCTGTGCAGTTTCTCTAATTTTAGCCCAATATTCCCTCCTCCAAATGCAAAAAATTACCCTCTGGGAACTCAAGGATGGCTTTTTAATGTTTTTTGGTTTTGTTTTTTTTTTTCATTTCTACTCCAAAATGAACAAGAACAAGCCCCAGCAGATTTTTTTTTTCAGACAGAGTGGCAGTTCTACTCTTGCTGAATCATCTGTGACAATGATTAGGCAAGTACACAAGAATAAACATTTCTTGGCAGCCAGGCATCAATTTCCCCTACAAAGTACCACACCCACCGTTTAAAAATCAGAGACAGAGTTTGAAAAATGCTGCTCTAGCTGACTTGGTCTGTGTTTGGCACAGTGAACAAGCTGTGCTGGACTCGGGGAAGCTCAGCACAGTGCAGAGGAGGGACCAGCTATACACTCATGATCAAGTGCTTCAACGGAGCAAACGTGTAGTCTCCACCACGGTATCTGAACACAGACAGAATAAACAGGAGAGATTTGCTAGAGAGTCCAGTGTGAGGTTGGATGCATATAGAGGTCTGCTGGAAAGCAAAATTGACATAATGGTAGTGTTGCTCTTCAAATGCATATTTGAGAGTTTATTTATTTTGTATATATTTGAATATCTTTTCCAGATTCCTTTGCTTCAAGTGCCTTATTCATGTGAGTCCCATGCTTCAGTCAATCCAGGAGGCTTCTGCCTGTCAGGTCCCCATCTCTGTCATTCCTCATTACAACAGTCACCTATGAGAATAAGTAGAGAAACAAAAGGCCAGATGCACAGCTGCACAGATGAGTGCAGCACACTGCAACAAAGGAGAGCAACTCTCTTTGGACATAACTAACATGTGTGAACTTGCTTGACTGTTTGTAATCCCATTTCTTCTTGCCTGTTCTCACAGCTACGCTGAATTTAAACATACAGTGTTTTCCAGCCACATGTCCACATGTAGTGTTTTCCAACCACATGTCCTCTTCTTCATAAGGCCTATTTAATCTCTGTGTTGAGGCATTAAGAAGAATGGGGATTCAGGGAGCAGGAATGAAGGGGAAGGAGTGAAGGTTACGGCA
The DNA here is from genome assembly GCA_013397315.1 of Donacobius atricapilla. Lineage (NCBI taxonomy): Eukaryota > Metazoa > Chordata > Aves > Passeriformes > Mimidae > Donacobius > Donacobius atricapilla. The sequence goes on along the minus strand of WBMY01015128.1, from coordinate 253,761 downwards.
GACAACTTCAAGCTGAAGTTACTGACTTCCTTTCTCAGTTCTACCAGAAATTTTCCTGCACAATGTTGGATATGCCACTTCACCAACATGTGCCTCAGCTGGGAAATCTGTCAAATGATGAGGTCTTGCTGGGTGTCTCGATGCATATTTGAGAGTTTCTGAGATCCCACTTAGGCTAGCACCACAGAGAAGCCTTTAACTAACCAGGCTGAAAAGGAGGCAGAAACATCATTCTCAGGATTTATGCCTGGCAAAGAATGTCAGTGCTATTGCCAAGCCTGTCCTGTTGAATTTTCTGTAAGGTGACCCTTTTTTCTATACAACAGCAAACATCCCATGAGGTGTGAAAGATGACTGCTGTTTACCTGCACCAGATTTCCACTGCAAACCAAAGTACTCACTAACTAAAATTTCAGAGAAGTCATGGGATAATGCAAAGAGTGAGTTCAAGGACCAAAAGCAAGGGAAAAATCCAATTTCCTGTACTATTCTCAATCACTCCTACAGCCATTGTAGATCCAGTGGCAACAGTTGTGTTGCACTGAGAGGCTGAATTTCCTACCCAGTATCTGTAAACCAGAATTTTGTTTGTGGCAGAGAATCACTGGACCCTACCTTCCTACCTTGTGCATTGGAAAACTGAAATAAAAATGAGGTGCCCAGACAGAAGACAATATTTGCTGTCCGGGGACCCCTCTGCTCCATAAGGGGATGGGATTGGATTGGGCATGCAGTCAGTCATAACTCCATGGTGCAGGCCTTTCTGGGTTTCTTAGAAGCAGAAGTCTGGATTACACAGACCGTCCTCTGTCTCAAGAGCTCTGCTGCTGGCCCTGAGCTGTTGGCCCAGCACGTGACCTATGCAGAGGAGTCACAGAGCCAGAGCACACCTCTCCTGCAAAGCCACAGTCACCACCTGCCTGTGATATGAACCAGCAGCTCTTGCTCCACCCAGCTCCCACTAGGTATTTTGTGATTGTCGGTCTTGTGAAGATCTTGAAGGACGCTTTCTGAGCCAGGGAAGTTGGCTGTCTGTTCCATATCTGTGCTTTTGTGACAGTGATGGACCCCACTTTTCAAGCTGGACAGAAAGTGATAGATAGCCCCAGGAGACTCTCTTATCTGAGGCTTATTGAACTGTCTTATGAAATTGCTGCCCTCCAGTCTATCTGCCCATTGCCTTCATGGGTTACCTAAGGTGTATCTCAGGAAGGTGTCTCAGGCCTCCTCCCACAGCTTTGGTAAGATAAAAGCAGACCTGAATGTGCAATGCTCCCCATAATGGTTAATAAGCTGGGTATGCTGTGCCTTGTCTCCTTGTACCTTCAGCTATGTATTTCTGTATGCTGTGGCTCACTCTTCCCCTCCTTCTTCCTCTCTAACTCCTTTTCATCCCTTCCTTCAGGGTTGAATACATAACTCCCCATTTTAAGGGGTTATACAACACACAGAACAACACCTACACATGCAGTGTTCCCTGCTCCATGCTCTGAGACCTCTCAGTGCTCCTACAGTCCCTTAATTCTGACCATTCAGAAGCACCAACAGCTTGTTCTGAGTCAGCTTCCTCTACCATCATATGTGTGCAAATTAAACATTTTTTTTGCACAGCCCATCAAGCATAACATGAGTGCTTACTTTCTGAGCCATGCTATAGCTGTCTTATTGGTAAAGCATAGACAATTTAAAAAAAGCCCAACCATGCTCTCTTTAAATGACTACTGAAGGAATGCCTAATGGATAAATTAGGCATATCTTGGCCATGAAGATGACACCTTTCACCAACATCCCATAATGAAAGCTTTGGGAGTGATGACCTGATATGGTGGCATGCTAATGTGAACAGCTTCTCTCAGTTACACATTTTATGACAGGATCTGAAGAGTGACGGATTAAGAATATATTAGATATCAACTGCTTTTCAGATGAGTTTCTTAATACAATAAAATTTGAAGTCAAGCTGGTAGAGTGCTTTGTAATCTACAGATATTTATGAAACAGTGAACAAACCTAAAAGGCTGCATTTCGTGAATGTGATTTGGTAATTTTCTAGCAGAGTTACAAAACAGAAAAGATTTGCATTTGGATCATTGTTTTGAAGACTTGTTGCTTACCTAAATCTTGAGCCAAACTGTTTCTGGCATGGAGGTTGGGTGGAAGAAAATTCTCCTGCACCCTGTTTGCACCCCCTGTGCCCTGCGCTGGAGATGAGGTGTTGGTGAGAGTTGCCAAGAAAATGAGTGGCAGCATTTGGGGATAGAAAGGCAGAAACCTACGCCAGGACACCTGGGAGGTGCTCTGATCCAGCACATGCACCTCCCTGGCAGGGTGAACAAACATATCAGGAACAGACTCATGCCTTGTCTTTCCCTTGTCTTCTTCATTCCTCCAAAACCCAAGTTTTATCTTATGTGCACAAGCAAGCCCTAGAAAAGTTTGCTCTGATACTCTAATTCTGAATGTTGTTTTTTTAATCTAGGAAAGGAGACTAAACACAGTGCAGCATGAAGGATACTAGAGTGTAAGTGGGGTAGAAGCTTGGCTAAGGAAGATTAATGCTGGAGAGCTGTCTAGGAAGGGGCCAGCATAAATCCTCAGAAAATTAAGCATATGCAAGGAGTAGCAGACAGTGACTATGGGAAAACCTGTCAGAACAAAGTAGCAGTCTTCTACTCTCTCCTACCTACAGACACAGCCAAACGCACAAGAATGGGGTTGGGGGTTGTTCATAAATAGTCTGGCTGCTGTTTGTCAGAGGCAACAGTTGAAATGTCCGTGCACAATTGCTACTTTAGCATGTGCTAAAAATGACAATGGCGTCCAGTCGCAATGGCCCTGCTGAGAACTGTCGTTCCAAGTCACAGTCATAAAACTACTGGTGGGTGGTCTTCATCTCCGTTTGTCCTCATTATCATTTCATTGTGTTTCTGTGGCCCACTGCACCATGGCACTCCCTGCATTTTAAAGCATTTCATTGATGGGGCAGTTTGACATTCATATTTATATGTCCTTGTTGTATTGCAGTGGTTTCTTCTATTCTTGAGGTCCAAGCCTTTTGTGAAATGGTGCGAGGAAGATGTGTATTCAAATCTTGGACCAATGAATTGGGTATTGTCAGGAAATAACAGAAAGTATTGAGGATTTAAACATCCTGGACCTTATCCTGCTTCTGAGGAACCTAACAGAAAGGTTTTTCTTGCCAGGGACTGAAAGCAGGGTTGTGGAAGAGGTCAGATGGGCGGCACATACCTGGTTTGGGGTTCAAGGGCAAACTCTCTGGGTTACAATGTTAACAGGAGGCAGTCTGCTCTTCCCTTCTCCTCTGCCAGAAGTGCAGAACAAAGCTCCTATTGACTCCAAAATCAGAAAGTCCAAACCCTAATAATATCTCTTTTATTTCCTAATTCTCATTTAATATTCAAGACAAAAGCTAAGCAAAGCCTATATGCAGTTCTGTGACTGGGCAAAGCTTGAGCTGTAAAAGCAAAATGCTTGCCAAACCTGTGAAAAACAAAAACAAGAGACAGCTTACACAGTAGAAAAGGGGAAAAGAAAACAACAAAAAACCCAAACAAACTAGTGAAACCTTAAGATTTACTTCAATTGTTTTTCTTGTGCTCTTGGCTGGTGGCTCCTCTGCTTCAGGAACTAGGGCCAGAGCAGAGATTTGTCCCTTGCCTCCCTCCCTTCCTCAGGCAGGACGGCCAGGGGCACAGCAGAGACCTGACGCATGCTGGGCTGCCTTGCCCTCGCTGGAAGGCAGAGTAAACTGGGCAGGCACAGGAGGCACGCAGGGCTTCTGCCATTTTGCAGGGCCAACGTGCGCATGGCTGGCTCGCTGTGCGGCAAATAACCCCTCTGCATACATCGGGCTGCACTACACGGCTCTCCCAACTTTCCAAGCTTTGCTTGTTCCAGGCACATAAAGGAACAGCTGCTGCTCGCGTATGCAGGCGTTGTTGCCCAGTAAGGAGTTGAGGATGTTTCTTGGCAAATGGCAAGAGCTTTAAGTTTGCAGGTGAAATGCCACGGAAGGGAAATGAACAAGATAGGACCAACTATAAATGTGAGGAGGGGTTCAAATGCTCCATAGCATTTGAAAGCATGGTAAAGCATGGCTTGCAAATCAAACTAAAGAAGGAATAAAAGACCTGACATGGGTTTTCTGCAAATCCTCCCAAATAAAAAACTGCCTGTGGACAAGAAATCAAGGGGATAGACCGATCTTTTCCAGAAGTTCTTCTTCCTGGAATATAGTTTTTCTATCTGACCACTTGCTCAAACCATTAGCAATAATGCCAGCATTGTTAGAAGAGTCCTCTTAGCCCTACAGCATCATAATTTTCTTCGTTAGCTAGAGAATAGAAGCATGCAAGAAAAAAGTGTGTAGGCATCTCACATTGCTCTTCCAACATGGCTCGGTTCTGATCTGCAAGCTTTCAAAGCAGGATTCATCCCCTGTGCTCATTCAGCCCTTGGCCTCAGCTACTGGTGCCAAAAATGAGAGCAATAAGAGCCAAGTGGGATGACAGCTTTCGTACTGTGCTCTTTGGCCCACTAGAAACTGGACAGTGAGACAGCAATAAAGATGCCTTGCTCAACCACTGTGCCTGGATCCACAGCAAGCCACCAGCTGCAATAACTGAATCCTCCACCTTTTTGCTTATATAGCAAAGACCTGAGATGGGAGAGGTGGCTGTGGACACACATCTCTGTGGAGCATCTCTTACATGCTCTAAACTCAGGGCAGGACATGCCCGCCTGACCCTCCTCTGTGAGACAGCGATCATGCCCAACAGAGCTAGCAATAGTAATACTATTGTTTAAATATTATTTGCTGTGGTTATAGCACTTCTGTTGGTGGATGATTGATGGACCAGCTGGAACTGCACTGAGCATATTCATTAAGCCTTTGGTATATTTTTACTTTTGGCTGTCAATGGTTTAGACTCATGATTTTCATCCTGTGCCTTATTTATGAGCTGTTTGGGTTGACAGTCTCCTATTTGCTACTCACCCCTCCTGGTATTGAGCTGATCACCTAAAACACACAGTACCTTGTCTGTTTCTCTCTGGGTAGGTGAAACTTGTCAAAGAGAACAGTAAACAAGGAAATACCACAAACTCATAAACATTTTTGAGTTTTATATGAATAAGAACATTACAAAGAGCAACCAACCACTACGACAATATTCAATGCTCACTTCCTTAAGGAAATATCCAGAAGACACAGCAAGGAATGAGAATTCAAAAAGCATTTAAGAAAATATTCACCAGTCCTGGTTTTCAGCACTTAACCTGCACTGTTACTTGGACCCACTGTCTTTGGTCATGTTGGAGTCTTTCTTGGAGATAATATTAGCTTGTATTTTTAATGCTAGCGGGTGATTTCCTTAAGAATTCTATCACTGCTCATGCAGAAGAGGGGAGAGGTTCTCATTAGGGAGACTTAACTGATTATTTGGTCATTATTTTGATATGTAATGTATGCTTTTAACAGCCCAAAATAGAAATTAACTTTAGACAAGGGCAAGACCTACATGTAAAAATAAGACCTGACATTTGAAACTTATTAAGCACTTTAATTTAAAAGGCAAGTAATTTCACCAAATGCAGGTAGCTTCCTCCCATATTTAGAAATGCACAGATGCTTAAGCTTTCCACCAGACTGGAAGCATCACTCATTTTAAAGGTGAATCACTTCCCTTCCCCAAATAACCTGCAAAAGAGAATCTGTAACAATTTTGTTGTGATTTAACTTTTTTACATTCTGCCTTGATCCATTTAAGAAAGACTGCAAGAACATAAGATTGTTACAAAGGATTGTGAAAAGATGAATCTTGGAAGAGTCTTCACAAGGAAGACTGCTGTAAATCATGTGCAGAGACTGTCTATAGACTGCAGGGTAACATGGAAAGGAAAGAATCCTTCTTCCTAAGTATAGAAAAGAGAGGTTTAAAAATGGAAGCTAGGGACACCAGAAACACTGCTGCTTTGAATGTTGTGTTACGTTTAGCTGGATTTCGTGTAACACTATGTGTCACTGACATGACTCCTTCAGCATATATTCACAGGCATAAAATTTTGTGCACTGGTATTTTACATTGTGAATAGCAAAGAGAAAAACAGAAATACCCTTCTGAAAAAGTGTTGCTGGGTCTTTTACTAATTTTCTTTTGTCATTATCAGTACTGGAACTTCTGCCTGTGGATCCTGTGGTAATGAGGAGAGCTTTTGCTGTGCATTGTCTCCAGTCCCTGGCTGGCTGCTCAGAGCTTGCTTAGAAGCACTCTGCAGGGAAACAGGGTCATGTTGGGAATCAGCACGGACAGCTGTGACCCAGCATTGCCCAGTATCTGGCATCATCAAGAGGGCCCCGTCATAGGCAGGGGAAATGGTCAGTTCCCCAGGCACTGTCACCTGTATTACCATATGTACACTCTGATAGGGTGCCAACAAGCTCCCCTGCTCCTTCCAACCCCATCCCACCCACTTCTCTGGGATGCTGGTGCCTGCATATCCCCTGACTCAGTGGAATTGTTGCTTCCCGAGAGAATCAGGCTGCCCCAAATGCTCTCATCCCAAGGTGACTGAAAGCGGCCGTCCCTGGTCCGGCTGCGCATGAGGAGGTACAAGCACTGAAGTCTGGGGTCCAGGAAGGTTCCTTCCAAAATGCTAGGAGACACATCGTGTTTTGAAGGCTTAATTTGGTAATTGGGCAGACCCCCCTGGCCATCTGTGCTAAGCGGTATCTGCACTCCCTGGCTGGGCAGAGGCACTTGGCTCCCCCCTGACAACAGCCTGACACCTCCGATTAGGGAGCACAGTCTCCCCACACCCTGCTATTCCCCTATACTCTCCAGGAGAGGCAGCTCTTGCCAAGAGGGTGTTTGGGTGCCCAAATAAAGGCCAAAGGGTGGCCAGACTGGATCGCAGCAGGAGCCGGTAACAAATATAGGAGGCAGATAGATCACTTCCCTACTGCATCCTACCAGGCTTCAGGGGTCTGTGGGTCAGTGAGGCAGGAGGGCTGTGTTCACAGCTAAAGCTCCCTCAGTGCCCACCAAGTCTCTGATTTCAAGGCTTTTCTTCCAGGACTAGGCACTGTTCTTGCACATGGCTCCAAAACAGCATTGAACTTCAGCACCCAGAAACAGCAAGAGATCGGTTTGTTGTTTTTTTTTTTCCATACAGAGGTTTTCGGACATATGCTTGATGTAAGACTGTTGTGTCTTCAAATTTATCCCTCTGGAAGGAAGAGGAAGTGAGTGTGGGAATGCCTAGATGGTCTGAAAAAACGTTCAGTGTTGTTTTGATACAAGTGGCCGCATTGCATTTCATTCTGGGAGGAATATTCATGGCTAAGCTCTAAGCCTCTGATTTATAATGGAAATACTGATAGATCCAGATCCATTTGCAGATGCTATTATAATGTTTCATCCTGGGGAGGGGAGGGGGAAGGGAAACGGCCTCCTTCCCTTTTCATTTTAAATATCGGTACACTCTGATATTGGTTTCATGAAGCATTTGGATGGGTCCTTATTCACAAATGAATAAAAATGAGTAAAGTCCTCAGAATCAAAGGTAAGCCAAAACTGGCACCCATAAGCACAAGGCAACCCAGAGAGCCCATCTGCAGCCAAACCATGCAGCAGACCCAGACACAGCTTAAAGGCTGGCAACAAGACCGCCTGCAGAATCTGCCAAGGAACCAGATGCTGTTGCTTCCCAAGCTTGGCATGAGGGTTCCTGATTGCCATCCAACAAAGAGGAAAAAGAGGAATGATATAATGTGGTGGGATAAAACACATCCCACCTCAACCTCCTTTATTGCTCATTGAAAAAAAAATTGTGGAAGATACTACTGGAAATGTATCATTGTTTTCAGAAATACATACATTAGCCACAACAATGGCCTTGCCAAATGGGAAAAGTAGGAGCTATTTAAATGTATGTGCCATTTAAAAAAAAAATTAAATCTTCATATGCTGTTTTGGGTATGGATGTCTTTGTGTCTTTTGTTAACTGTTACAGTGATAACCACTAAAATGAATACAAGTGTGGCAAAAAGCTTCCAGTTTTTACAGTAATATTCCACAATGCCCTGTCTCAGCACAGCTGTCTAGATCAGATAGACCACAATGATGGCTACTGAATGTAAAGAAGCCAGGTTGGTAAAATGAGGTGCAGAGAAATAATAAAGGAAACTGTAAATAAAGACATGATGAGAAAGACATTATAAAAGAAAAGATACAGCGAGGCACTATACTGATAAGGGCCGTGCTTTTACTTTAGTTGCACCAGTCTGTTGATGTAACTTAATTTCATTGACATCACACCTGAGGAAAACTGGAGTAGATTTGGCCCAGTCAATAGAAAAAGAAGTCATGAGTCGTGTGGCTGTGCACCTGAGGATATAAAAGCCCATGAGGGCACCATCAAAAATTCCAGTGAAGAGGAAGAAGCAAAATAAATAAGAAAATATATGTAAAATAATATGCTGCAAGTAGGCAAAGAAATAGAAAGCAGTAAAAAAGTGATGTAAAAGAAGAAATAACAAAATACTCGTAGTTACCTGAACAATAACAGCTGTTATCATTACTCTTATCATCATCATCAAATCATATTTTGGAAAATAGCAGGTGCTTCCACAAATGATGTTTCAGGGCAGCTCAAACATATTTACAAATTCAAGTCATTTTTTTGCCAGAGACTTCCAGCTGAAAGAAATGCATAAGAACATGGTAGACAAACTAGTCCCGTAATTTTCATTGTTAGCTGGTTTAGCATAGTCAAAAGATTCAGGCACCTGTTAAAAAAAGGGCAGGCTTCCTACAAAATCAAGGACAAGGGATCCCCTTTCATTCAATTGCACAGTGGTTAGAGCTGTCCCTGAGGACAAGGAGACTCAGTTTCAATGAAACCTGTAGGGTTTCACATTTCCCACATCAGGGTGTTGTCTGAACAGGGCTGTGATGTGGCTTCACATCTTTCTGGGCACGGGAAAATATTGGATATTAAACATGAGTCCTCCACGTTAACAAAACTGTTCTGGCTGCTGTGATACTGGCTCGCTTCTCTCCCATTATGTTTTCCCATCTTTTAGATCCCTTACTTTTCATTAATATTTTTAATTGAAACACTTTTACTGTAATTGTTTTAGCTAAGGAAGATGTGTCATTTTCTTTACCTTATTCATATCACTTTTATATTTTCCTTCTTAGTTCTTGTCTGTTTTGATTCAGTCTAACTAATTTTAATTCTTTATCAAATCCAGTTATTCATACTTTCAAAAAACACATTCACTAAAAACATTCAATAGATGCACATCCTTCTTACAACATTTTCAACAGGTTAAGTTAAAAACACTTGCTGAAATATGAGGTATGGAAATATGATTATTGTAAAGAAAGAATTTAAGATAGTGAGAAATATATTGTAAAGTGTTACATACTAAAGGATATAAGGTTATTCATGGTGCATCTAAGTTCCAAATACCTGTTTATATTTACAAAGTGTGATATGTGGTAAATTTATTGCATGTGTAGAATCCCAGCTGTTACAAATTTCACTGTCATCCATGTTTATACACTAAGAACTGAAGAAATGTGCTACCATGACAAGGTGCATCTCAAATGGTTTCTCTCACCTTTGCACACCACTGGGAGATGCTTCCTTTTCTGAAGCGAGCTATTTAAGACTAGTAACAACAAAGGCTCTGGTTTGAAAGGCTGCTATGTGTTTTTATACCTGTGTGTGGCCTAAAAAGTATTATGATACATTTGCTTCATGCTGAATATAACTCTCTTCTTAGAGGACAGCATTCCCTACTGAAGCTGTATCATAATCATGGTATGGTATCATAGAATGAATTACAGCATTACAGAAAACACAGGCACTAATGAGTACTGAAGACTGTAAGCAGCATTGCCTGAGATTTTCTATTCTAAAATCTTCCTTTGTTATATTCCGACTTGGCTGGACATTCACCATTTGAGGTAAAAATTTCCATGATGCTAGGCTGTCTCAGGCTGATAATTACAGTTCTTGTTTTGCTAAGTTTTACCAAAAAAAAAAAAAA
>WBMY01015128.1:217442-243667 GCA_013397315.1 Donacobius atricapilla | reverse complement strand
AAAAAAAAAAAAAAAAAAAAAAAAAGGCAGCTCCTTTAAAGAGGGCCCTGTTCCATTAATTGACCAGCTTACAACTTCTTCTTGATGGAAGAAACAGTTAAAAAAATGTCAGTTCTGCTACCAACATGGTGTATCAGCAAAATGCCACGAGTCTGACCACGTTACAGCTTTGAAGCAGTCCGGTTGGTCTTGTCCCGCCGAGATGGAGCGGCGGCAAGCACCGAAATCCTGCGGCAGACGCCACTCTGGGGCGGCGTGCCCACCTCCCACTGCCTCACCTTTGCTGCCCCCGGGTGCTGCTGCTGCCTGCAACACCTCCCCTTCCCAGTCTGGAGAGAGGGAGCCGCCTCCCCAGGCTTCAGCACTAGCCTGAAACCATAGGAAATTATCTTTCTCTGGGTGCTGCGGCTGCACGGTCAAACGGAGCCTTCACGACAAGACCCGCTGTGTTCCCCCGGCCGCCGCGACCACGGCCCGGGGCTGTGGTGCCCGGGCGCTCGGGGAACGCCCTGCCCCACTCCCGCGGCCGGCAGGGAGTTGCCGGGGGAGCCGTGCAGGCTGTGGAGCCGCTGCCAGCCCTCCCTGAGCCAGGCTGCTTTGGTTGCACGGCGAGGTGCCGGGTGCCGGCGCTGCTCCCTCCGCCGAGGCCTCCTTGGCCATGGGGGTGTCTCCAGCCGGCGGAGCACCTGGAGGGCTGGCGGCCGGCGGCAGCAGCTGTGGCGGAGCGGGGCTGGCGAGCCAGCAGGCCGGGCAGGGCAGCGAGCGGCGGGGGGCACCCCAGGGGCCCCGGGCCCGCGAGCAGAGGGAAGAGCAGGCTCCGAGTAACTAACAGCTTCCCTGGAAGCCGAGCCGGGGCCGCGGCCAGGGCAGGCAGCCAGCCAGCCCAGCATCCCGGGAGGCTTCCTCGGCTGTCTTCGCCCACCTCTTTTGCTCCATCCAGTGGTGACGAGCCATCTTGGAGCCTCCAGGCTGTGAGAGTGAAGCCGAGGGGCACAGGGTGCCTCAGCCGCCCTGCCTGAGTTTCCTGCAGCGCACAGAGCGGATGCCCCAGCTCCTCCCTGGGTACCAGAGCGCGGGGGCACACGCGGCCCCACAGTGCGGCCGTCACCCGCACGAAGAACGGCGGGCTTGGGGCTGCGGCGCCTCTCTGACTGCAGAACAGCATCGCTGCCTTACAGCTCCGGATTTTCGTCTGACCAGCTGCCTGACCAAGCCCTCCCTGGCGTGGGGGTGCTGATTTCTCTGTCGCTTCTGGGGTGAGGCAGAGCAACAGGAGGCGAGGGGCGCCTTCACTCCGGTCTGAGCCCAGCGGGGACTGTTGGCTGCTGGAGTGATCCTAGGCCCCGGGTTTGCAGCTGTGTCCAAGGTGAAAGCAGCCTGCAGGGCCCCCCTACTACAGCCAGAGCAGCTTGTCAGGTGTTTAAGGTGCTCATCACTAAGGGCAGCATTTGGCCTCCCGTCATCTGTTTAGAATTTTCTTTTTTTTCCTCTTTCTTCTTCTCTCTTTTTCCTTTTTTTTTTTCCCTTTGACATTCATGTCTATTTTACCAGTAAACCTGTATTCTCACAATGATCTACGTGTTGCCTATAAGAAATGCACATTGTCTCAGGGCAGGAACCCAGCAGTGAAGAGTATGAACCTTCATCATCCCCCCCCCTCCCCATTCTGTCCTCTTACCCAGGGGTGTTTTGATGCCACAGGATAAAAATAAATAAAAGCAAGTACTTCCACTTCCTCAGAGCAGAGCTGATATGGCAGTAGCTCACTGGATGAGAGCAGCTCAGACCTGAAACGCTTTCTTCTCTGTTGGGATCACAGCTTGAGCGTAGGCTTGTTGTGTCGGAATGGGCCTACTGTACCCAAACATCTGAGCTTTCTCCAGCTCCTAGAGGAACATTTTATACTCATTATACATGCAGCAGAATTTCAAAATATGTCCCTGGGACCAGAATGCAGGAGGAGGACATTAAAGGTTAGGAGGTAGTAGGGGAAAAGCAAAAGGAGTGAGTAATCCAGAGTTGCCTGATAACCCTGTGAGTCTTAGCCAGAATTAACCGTATCGAGATGTTGTGAAAAGGGAAGATGCGTTACTTGACATATTGCTAACAAAGAGAGGTTTTTATTGCTTTAGGTACCTTCTAGAAGTAAAAAGCAAAGGATCAGTTCCACATCCCAGGTTTCAAAATGTTATGATCTAAGCACAGGATTCATCACTGCCACCACTAAGAGATCATACATCCTGGAGTGTCATGAGCCATCCATGATTTGTGTCATTGCAGAGGATGATAAATCACTGCTAAAGACATAACAAGCAGCATCATCGCTGCAACACAATAGATCATGATGCATCAAGATCTTTGCTGGAATATTATTTACAGTTAGCAGGGGCTTGGAATGGCAAAGCAGAAGCTGATATTAATCTTCCCTGCGTTGTGCCTTTGTGCACACTAAGGACCCTCCCTGCCCTGGGAAAAATGGGATCTGTAACACTCACTGATGCAACAGCCACTGATTGCATACAATGGTGCTGAGAGGGATTTTATATATAATCATGTATATATATATATTTATGGAGAAAAGGAGCGACAGCAAGAGCAAGTGAAGTCCCATTCTTCAAAGCTTATGCTGTTCAGAACCCATCTGTAAATGCAGACGTGTTGAGGTCTCTGTTCTTTGCAGTAACCTTGAGGAGAGAATTTAGTCATAGAGCTTGAACAGAAAAGTGACTTACGTGCTTTCAAGAAAGCTTCAAAGGTCTGGAAAAGTCTTAAGAGTTCTTCCAGCTCTCAGCCTATTCAGCACATGCAAAGACTTAAACAAATAAAGCTTTACTCCCCAAACTACTTTGGGAATCACTTTAAGCGAGGTGCTAAAACACTGCTGGCACAAGTAATTTTGGGGGGGGGGATTGCCTTAAAAATAAAATTATTCAAAAATCCCATGTTCCCCAAAACCCCCCAAAAAACTGCAAACCCAGACAATGCAAACTTCTGAAATTTACTACCAGCTATTTTTATAGGAGACTCTCTGGAAACAGACAGACTCTCACTCTGTCAATCCAGTCAAGTGTTTCTGAGGCACTGGGGACTGTGAATTATTTCTCTTTCTTATGCAGGACATTGCTGATTTAGGTCACATCAACAGGACTAACAGTTCCATTTAAAGAAATGCTGATATGGATAGAAAGTTGTGCTTTTTAAAAAAAGAATACTTCCTGCTGGAAAGAAATCTGCATTTCCAAGCTGTTGATGACCTTTCTGACAAAAAAAAAAAAAAATCCACAGCGCTTTGCAGGAGTCTGCCCAACTCCAGCCTTACCCTGGTAGTAGAGGAATATTATCCCTCTTCTGCCATCGTAAAGTCAAAAGACACAAGTAAAATGCCTTTCAGTTTTATATCAGTTACTCATCTTATGTTTGCTTCATGATGTGAGGCTGAACCCTCGCACAGACTTTAATTGAGTTAAATCATTGCCAGAACCTTTTAGGCTCCCTTTTGCACACCCTTCAATGTGTGCATCTCTGATGAGGCATGTGAGCAGAGACGCGCTCACAGGACGTCTGGGCAGCAAGCCACCTACCTGTGGGCTCTAAATATTTCCATGAACTATATTTCACTTGAACATTTCTTTCCTGTTTAGACTATCATCAAAATTGGGGAGGGGAATAGGGAGGAGCCATGAGCAATTTACTGGAATATATACAGGCATTCCCCAGACTTCCCATCCTCCTCCTTAATTGGATATTATCCCTCATTAATGACTCTGTGAGAGCCTGTAGAGTACTAATTGTCTGCAGTTCCTCTCTCTGTCCCTCCCCTCTCTCCTCACAGAGATTAGTCTTTTGTTCAAGTTCATGAAGTTTAATTTCTGTTCCTCTCACTGAGATGGGCAGCACATCCAACCTTTGTTCCACCAGAGCCCTCAGAACCTGGTGTCACCTCCCTGGGATGTTGTCTTAGGATAAGGGGAAAACCCAAAACCTCCTCCTGCTTCATTGTGAGTCACCAGAGCCCAGCAATGCCAATGCCCTCACTGCAGTCCAGTGCGGCTGTGACCCGCTGCCACCTTGCACACCCACCATGTTCCTGTTTTGTGTCTTGGGCAGGTTGAAACCCAGAAGGAGAATCAGAAGTTATCTAAGCCTTTCAAAAAAAAAAAGCAAAGGTTGGGTGAACATTTGTGGCATGTCACCTCCATTTATCTTTTGAGTGACTTGTGTTCTTTCAAAGTGAAACAGCTAATCCCAGAAAAACAAATAAACAAACAAACAAAACTTAATTTAAGAGCCTATTAATCAAGGACTGATGTGAAAAACAAATGGTTTTGAATGGCTGAATTATTTTGTATTAATGGCTGCCTTGGTAAGATTTTGGCTGGGTTTTGGCATTTTTCCGACTGGCATTTTGCTAGGATATTTTAGGTCCATATACTTAAAGGATGAAAGCCGGTAAGCCTTCCCCTGGCACTAACAAATCCCCTGACATTATTTTGGGTGTGATAGCCTGTTTTGACTTACAGTCTACTTGGTCAGGGCCAGGGAGCGTTCCTGCCATTGTCCCCCTCGTTGCTCTGGAGATGCTGGTCCCTCAGGCTCATCCTTGTTAGTCTACAACGCTGCTGGGAGCCGTGGGGCTGTGACCCCAGAGCCTGGCAGAGCCCCGGCAGGTCCAGCCATTCCCGCAGCCCTGTCTCGGCATTGTAGGCACCCAGGGAAATAGGTGTCCTTTCTCTTAGACCTTATTTGGGATTTCTGCCATGCCTGTGAAGAACTGCCCTCCTGTCCCAGTTGCTTTTGTGGCAGGAATACTGAAGCCAAAACCTGGGCTGTGTGGGGAGGCAGAGGGGGACTTTTGCTGGTGTTTTCAGCAGAGTTAAAGTGGCACTGCCTGCTTTCTGCTGTAGGGGCACCTGCTAGCAGGAATCACAGTGCCCATGCTTACTTTTTTCTCTCTCCTGTAACTCCCCTGCTGCTACAGCCACAGGCTGACTTGCTGCTGCCTGCAGCCAGCACGGAGTGATACAGACCTTGGCACTATGCAGGGAATATGACTCTGTCTTTTAACCACTGCTACACAGGGAAGCCTCTCTTTCCAACAAGCATCGGATGACTTGAAGGCAATTCTTCAGGAAGACCTTCTATAACAGGAAATCACAACTTGAAAAAAGAGCAAACCTTAAAAAAAACCAAACCACAGAACTGTTTGCTGCCTTTCTGCTTGCAAAACCAAACAGGTGAAGGTGATGGTAAGCTATTTGTCCCAGGAGCTACAGGCTCTCCAGCCACTAAGTCAGCCTGAAGTGGTTCAGTGTCCAGGTCATCCCAGGACACTGACAAGGTGATACCAAATGATTTGGCTCCCATCCAGAGGCCTCATGTTTCAGGCTGGTCTGTCTGTCAGGGAGGTCCTGCCAGTGCCTCGTGGCTATCCATCCGTTCCACCTCAGCCAAGGTCAGCCCTGCCCAGGCTGCAGGCACACCTGCCACTTGGTCCCTGGTTTCCAGCCCCAGCATGGCTCCTGCCCCAGCTGCCAGGTCTGTGCTCCATGCCTAGTGCTGAACAGGTCTTATGAATCTTCCTCCTTGCCTTCCAGCCCCTGGCCACAGGGTAACACCACAGCCAAAGCACTTGCAGCTGCTTGGGCTTCATCCCGTGTTTCCTGGGATCTGTCTGCTCCCCAAACTCTCATTCTGAGGACAGCAACATCTGGGCTGACCATTCTGCTTTTGCCTGATTTAGGTGTGGAGAGAGCTTATTTTCCTGAAGATGACAGACGGAAAGGCAGACCTTCCTCTCACACATTACCAGCTCTGCCTCAGTTCCAGCGGTTTGGGACACCTGGAGCAGGAGTGTTAGTGTTCCTCACTCTCATCCTGAGAAATATAAGACAACAGAGATTACATGGTGGTTAGAAACTTTGCTATAAGGTCTGACCCATTTTTGTCCTCTGAAAGCAATCTAACATCTGCTCTCAGTATTTCTGTGTGCCATTTCAGAAATATCTTTGGAAGAGCACTGCTAATTCATGCCCTGCCTACTTTCAAATCATATTATTTCAGACTCTAGTTTATATATGCTTGGGGATGGATCTTTATATAAACTAAAACTTCCACTGAATATTATCTTGGGCATAAATTCAGTAGCAAAATGAACTTGCACCTGGAATTTAAATCTCAGCTCAGTCCATCTGTCCTGCATATCCTGCTGCAGCTAAATGGGAAAAAAATCTTCGTTGTTCTTTGCTGAGGCAGTTTTTTGGAAGCTCTTGGAGGTGGTGAGGAGAAAGGGCTTGAAAAAATGTATCCCACTGTTCTTCAACCAGTGCAGGTGGCAGGCAAGCCAGACCCATGGGCTTGGTGGGGCCAGGGAAGGAGAAGCAATGGAGATGCCAAACGTTGCTTCAGGGTCAAGACCTGGAAATGATGAACAGAAATCCCTGTGGTTGACCACCAAGGGAGCCTCCTTGGCAGTGCACAATCAAGAGGCAGAGGGGCTTGACTCCATGTGTCAGGGGCTTTAATGCCCTTGAGGAAGGCAACACAATCCTTGTAGATCTCCTGTGCTAACCATGCGGTCTGGGAGGCCTGGTGGCTCTCAGAGGCCACTGCTAAAACTCTTCTCTTGTTTCTGAGTGGGAAGTTTTTGTTCTGCAGATATTATCTGCCAATAAATATTCCTCTAATTGGAGAGCCATCAAAAATGCTGGCTCTGGTTATTTTAGAATACATCTTTGACCTCTACCACTGTGAAATACTTCTACTGATATTCCACCAGAGGCTATAACACATCTGGCCTGACTGTGCACCAAATAGCTGGAATTTTCTAGCCATTTCAGTTGGTGGCATTGACCCCAAACAACAATTTAGCTGCACCATTTATGAGTCCCCTGGAAGCCATGGGGCCTGAGATGCTGGGGGAAGCTTGATCCATTCAGCAAACCCAGTCCATGCCTGGCAGAATGGAGAAACCTGATTTTGAAGGAAGAGCTCTAGTCTTATATAGCATAATGCAGCAGCCTTCAAGACAGGGCAGTGAGATTGAAGGATGTCTGCCCTTGCACACATCTCTCCCACACCGTGTCACTGCTGGGTGGGAAAAAGCAGGAGAGATGTAGATGGCCAGGCAGGGCCATCTGCACCAGCTCCCCCTCAGAGGCTGGGTTTCACTGCCACTGTGGCTGTGCTCCTGGCCCTCCAAACCCCTCAGGGGCCTGAGCAGTACGGAAGGGAGCCAGGTGCAGGGGTTATTTGCTCGGATAAACAAAAGCAGTGGCTTTCGGCAGGCCTGGGAGCAGCGGTGAGAAGACACCTGCGTGTCAGCAGGTGGGCTCAGCTGCTGCAATGCTGCACTTGCTGCAGCTGCAAAAGGCACATCACTGCCTTGGCTCAGGGTACCCCCAAGATACGCAACCAGCAGATGGTGCCTTGCCCCACATCCTTGTTTTCTGACTCTGTCCCTTCCCCTGTCTCTTCTCCACAGACCATGGGGCTGCTGGCTGGTGAGGCTGGAGTGGACTGGACATCATTTCGATGTAATTTTCTTGGAGAGCAAACAGCACTTGACCTTGTTTCTCTCCTGGTGGGCTGCCAGGAAGGTCAGCTGCCCAGCAACATTTTTGGTGGTGGAAACCATAGCGGTGAGGCATCACAATATGTTCAAACTCACATCTAATTCCCTGTGTATTCTGCTACAGATGAATAGACAAAAGACCTCCTGGGCAGAGAGGGGGGCCCTGCTCCACCAGAGTTTGGATTTTTCACTGTCATCCAAGCAGAGGATCCAAACTCCAACAATGAGCTCCCTGCTCCAGACGAAAAACATTTATAACCTCTCCAAGCCAGGCTCTGGCAGGGCAATACAAACTGTGAGCTCCACAAGCTAATGACCTTGAAAGTATCCATTTATCTTGGCCTTTCCCCCCAGCTTGAGATGCCATAGAAAATGTGAGACTTGCTTTCTTCTTTCTGTTACTTTTTTTTCTTTTCCTTTTTGAGCAAGAGGGATGAATATTCAGGGAATGAAGGCAATATGGAAATTTCTCGGTTTCACCTCTCTGGCTCAAGCTCAGCACTGAGACCCCAGTGAAAATCAAGACTGAGGGGCAATTGGTGCTGGTATTCTAGGAGGGCAATCGGTGGCAAAGGGACATCACTGCTTTGCCTCCATTGCCTGATTGCCCCACAGTGGCTCTTCCTTCATTATTCTTCATAAAGAAATAATATTTATAACCAACAAAACCCAATCCTTTGAGCCCGTTGCTCTTATTCACATAGGGCATCTCATAACTTGGTGTGATGTGACAGCCTGAACCACATTAAAATCCGAACAACAGGTTAGAAATGTCCCTGGAACAAATGGAGCTGCTGCACCGTAAATGTTATTTCCACAGGGAGAGCAGTGACTCCCTGGAGTGTTTTACTTTTCAAAGTCGGTGTCTGTTTTCTATGCATTGCCACTGTATGGAAGCCATTGCTTGCCACAGCAGGGTGCTCCCTTTTTTACGGGATATACAACTTGGGTGTAAAATAATCCCACATCATTTCCTTTGGTGTTCAGTACAGACAGCTTAAAGTGAAAAGGGAAGTCACACAAAACAGCTGACAACGGGCACAGGCAAAATCTGCTACTAGGAAACATCCTTCTCCTTACAGGGGAAAAAACCGTATTTGCCAAGATGTTTTCTGATTGCTGAGTGTTTTAGTCCTCTTACAGATGTGGTGGGATCCAACCACTCTATTTGCAGATATCCTGCAGCAGATCTGGCTGCTGCTCTGCAGCACCTGCGGGCTGGGGGCCTGCCTCTCACCTTTGTTCTCAGCCAGTAGAGCTGTCTGCTGGGAAGAGCATTTGGGATCCAGAGAGAATTTGCTGGCTGCTGCCTTTGAAGCAAGCACCAGCTCGTGTTTCCATTTTAGGCATACATGTAATGTACATCTTTGCTTACTGGGCACACTGCAATGCAATCCAGCCTCAGGAATTCTTGGCTTCCCCCTGGATTTTGATGACTTTATAAAAGGTGGTGTTGCACTGAAGGGGTCCATGGTAGTCATCTCCTAACTCACTGCCAGCAGGATGGAGACTCATGATGACTTAAAGAATAGAAGTTTTATTTCGGGAGACACACACACAGAGCTTCCTGCCCAGTGCCATCACTGGACACATGGGTGAAGAACCACACATACTAAGGACACAAGATTCAGTGTGACCCTGCATTGCCAGTAAAGGCTTCCCATGGCTCCATGGGACAGATATGTGTTTTTTGGCAAGCCAGGGAGGTTGAGCCAATTCCTTGTACTTCCTCTGTCCCACCTTGAGTGCCTGGCTCTTCAGATGCTGAGCAAACACCCTGGATCAGTGGATAAGACTTAGGTTAGCCAGATACTTTAGCATCAGCTTTAAGCAAGCAGTTAAAAGTTTGACAGTATTTAGGGAAGTACTTCAGGGGACTGGCACAAGCAGATCATATTTAGCTTGAATACAGCTATGAGAATCAGGCTGCTTTAAAAGTACCTTTATGGTACACAGGTTTAACTATTTCTTTAAAGATAAAAATCCTGTCACAGTAAAAGAAATGCCAAAGCCTTTTTGAAGCTCCTTAACACAGTGAATAAGAAATCAAGAGTTGATTTGCATAACAGAGATATACATACATACGTATATGTGAGTGTACATTTGTATGAAAAGCATTTGCAGAGAATTCTATAAATAGAAGACATTTCAGAGGTTTGTAGGCAAGTAAATCTTTTATGTTTTATTGCTTTCCTCCAATTAATAGTTTAAATTAAAACCCAGTCCTCCTGTCTTCTATAGTCTGCAAGCCAGTGAACCACAGACTTTCCTTTAAACACCTCCTTCTAATTCATCCACTGAAGGAGCAACCGGAAACTCCCTCTGCTACCAAAATGAAGGTCAGTAAAGGAGAGATGCCTTTGTCTCTAGTCTTGCAGTTTTCCTAAAATGAAATTCACCCCTTAATTTGGAGGGCAATTTTCCTCCAAGGAAGGTAGGAAAACGCTAATAGTTCCCTGTGAAACACTCACTATTTTAAGATGAAAATATTTGGAGCTTTGAGGTATCCAAGCAGAAATAGGAGGAGGTTGGAAACCAGCTCTTGTGAACTGTGTGCTCCAAATACTTGAAACGATGCAGAACCTCAAGCTTAGGCATACCCTTTCTGACTCAGGTGGAGTGGCTCTCCTGCTTCACACTAAGCGTATGTTTAATTGCTCCTCTGGGTCAGGGCCCCAATTAGCACACCAAGATCTAATTTTATTCTCAGTTACAGCTGCATAAGACTATATTAAGCAAGCCACTTTATACCAGTAAAAAAAATCAGATTAGGCTTTGGCTCAGGGTAGAAAGGGAGAGCACGACACAGAAAAAGGTATCTTGTTGGATTTTACTGCCTCTGTTATGTCCATATCCTGATAACTCTTTGTTCTCTTAAAAACATCTCTGCTCCGACCTTGTGTCTCTCAGACCAGTCTAATTTCTTCTGCAAAACAGCCTCTCAGCAGAAAGTGTTTGCAAGCCAATAAGAAAATGCTGTGACCGTGGATCCCTCAATTCCTAAAACAAAGCCTGTTAGCCAAAATCTACACAAATCCATTGGTAAAATGTGTGTGCTGCACTTGTGTCCATAAGTAACCACATTAGTGTCACTGTAATCTCTATTTCTTCATCCTCCCCTTCTCCATCAAGCCCTTTAGATCTTGATCCCAGTGCTTCAGACACCAGGTCACATTACTCAGAAGTAAAGCCCATTGACTTCAGGTTAGCTTAAGTGTTTTCTTACAGCTCCTGTTTAGCAAAGCACCCCTTTTTGATGAGCTACACCAAATTACCCAGAATTACACTAAATTATCCACTTACAGATAAATACATGCTTTGGTGTTTTCCTGAACAAAATGAACTTAAACATGATATTGGGATTATGTCTGTCTCTTCCCTACCCAAGGTGCAACCTCTTTGGAAATTAGCCCTTAAATTTTGTGTACACCAGTACAGGCAGCTGCCTTCTGCATGCCAGCTTGAAAGCACCTCACACATTGCTGGATCTGCAAACATCAGCCTGTGCTAAAGTATTTAGTTTGCCCGTCCTTTGCACCTGTAAAAATCAGGGGTAAATCCAGGTGAGATTATTAACGGGAAGTGAGATGCTTGCCAGTTCAGTGCTCCCAGCTTTCCTGCTTACTGGGAGCTGCATCAGGACTGGGAGATCCCCCCAGCACAGCAAGGCCACAAGGTTTGGCCAAGGACCCCAGAAGGCTCAGGGTTGGCTTTGGCCAAGCATCCAGGAGCTGGTATGTGTGATGCAGTGTCAAACAGGTCCCAGTGACTCCCACTGTGGCTGAGAGGTGATGAACGCCCAAGTTAAAGCTGACATGTGGTTTACTCCAATCTAGCAGAAGCCACTCTGATTTTTAAAAATATAATTTTGTCTTCATACAAGGAAAGTAGGAAAAAGCAGCATGAACTGAGGCACACTTCAAGATGAACAAAGCAGAGTTCTTGTTTGAAGCACTGGCAGGAGCCCAGCATCTCTCAGGGCCAGGCACTGGGGTCAGTCCTGTCTGGCTGTCCCTGCCAGGGAAGGACAAGGAGCTTTAAATTTTATTAAATTTGGTTGGGGTTTTTTTTCCCCTTAATGGCTTACCTTTTCTTTTTTTAAATTTTTTTTTGCAATTGGCATTTGTGGTTGTGCTATGCAATATAAGCCAGAGGGTTTGTAGAATTACTGGTAGGACAGCGTTGATGTGGCAAGCCAAAAGTTTGAAGAAAAATTCATGCATGCAGGCTCCTAAATATGGATCTACATGGTTATTTTCAGCCAGAGTCTTGCACATCCATAGTTCTGGGTTAGAAAACATAAGCCCCAGGTGAAGTGCATTTGGAGGATCTCCGCCATCTGATGCGAATGAAGACCCCTGTCACAAAGTCATCTGTATGACCTACTTGCTTCTCACCGCTCAGGAATTGTCCAGGACTCATGTAACAACTTCAAACTCAGGCACATTCCTCGAGCTGTGTGAGGAAGCTTGCACATTGCCTGACCACATTATATCTGCCTCTAGGCAGTGTTATCACTCCTTCCCTTCCATATGCTTAAGCAGAATTTTTACAAAAATAAATGAAATACATATGTACATTATGCAAAGAGTGTTCTTGAGCCGTGCTATATTTGGTTTTGCATGATACGTATCCAGCGTGTAGACCATTGGCACTCGTTTTTTAACTGTTAGAGATAAGCAGAGTCACAGTAAGCTATAAAAGAGTGTAAAATATGCAGGGCCTGATTCTCCGGCTCGCGGAGGCCCCTTTACATCACGCTGGCACTGCACTGGAGTCTAAAAGCAAATGCACATGTGACTGGAATCCACTTTCAGGCCCTTTTACACTGCCAAAAGAGCTTAAAGTTGCCTGAATTCAAATGAGACTCAGATGCTTGTAGTACAAACTGGTAGCCATAATTAAAATCTTCATTAATACTGCTGCCCCTCTGCCCCCCAGCAGTGGGGTGAGCAGCAGCAGTCAACCCTGGGCATGAAGCGGTGCTGGAATATTGGGGAACACTGTCCCTGTCACTGTCCTGGGGGATATGGGGCTGCTCCTGTCACCAGACACGGTGAGATGGATGCAGTGGGTGCCGCCAGAGGCAGGGAGATGCAGGGACAGACAAACAGGGCGTGCGTCGGCAGCTGAACAGGGAGGAGTATGTGGGGCTGAGTACCACACTTTTCCCAGATGGCTCCATGTTCAAACTGGGATCCATATCACCTGAGACTCCCTTTTCATGGCTGGTTTTTCTCCCTACAAATAGCTGACACAGAACAAGCTGTATATACAAGTGCAGGTACACCCGCCCTTAGTTTTAATCATTCAGCGCCAGCCAAAGTGGGAGGGACAGGAAGGCTCTGCCACCTTCCCGCTCTCCCTATGGCAGCCGCCTCCACCTCGGCCCAGGTTGGATCCAGCCACCCACCGTGCAGGCTCTGGCTCTGAGCGCCTCGCCCCAGGGCCCAGACACAGCCGCTTCTGCATCCAGGAGGGAAACCAGAGCTGCTGGCTCGTGACTGGCGCACAGATCACCAGTTCATGACTCTCTCCCGTGAAAAAAAAAGTTGGTTTGCATTTAAAGTGGTGGGGGAAAGGATTTTTTTTTTTCTTTTTCCTTTTTTTTTTTCCTTTCCCAATCCCCGAAGTCACATGGCCAGACTATTTTAAACATTCCTGGCTATTCCCCCATGCACCAGCTCCCTTGGCTGGCACTGGGGTATTCTTGAAGCTCGGGTAGGAGAGTAAACTCTGCATGTATAATTTATCCATTGTAAAGGATGCAAAATCTACTGGGAACAGGAGGGGATAAGAAAGAGCGAAGACACTTGTGGATGCCAAGAATTCCAAGTGCCAGACCTTGCTAGCGCTCTTCCAAAATGGAGGGTCCTACACGGCTCCCGTTTAGCTAGAGCTGAGCCTAGCCTTGCCTGCTGTGTTGAGATTTGGCAGGCTGCAGCTCGCCATTGTTGCGAGCTCTCATCCAGGCAGCGGTGCCAAGCCTCCCCTCCGGCTGCAGCCCTTCCAGCGTGCGCTAATCCCCTAGTATCTGCCTCTCCCAGATCCAGCAGGGACACCCTTCAGAGCTGGGGAGGGAGAGGGGAGTGTCCTCTTTGCAGAGAACCCTTTCCCAGCAAGCTTCATGAAGAAGCCCTATTTGTTAACCCTAACGAATTGCC
The DNA here is from genome assembly GCA_013397315.1 of Donacobius atricapilla. Classification (NCBI taxonomy): domain Eukaryota; kingdom Metazoa; phylum Chordata; class Aves; order Passeriformes; family Mimidae; genus Donacobius; species Donacobius atricapilla. The sequence continues at coordinate 229,933 of WBMY01015128.1, read as the reverse complement.
ACTATCAACATTGCAGAGACATTACAAATAAGCAGGAAATGCACTTGCCCCTGGCTCCAGAGCTGGGAACTGATTGCTCACTCTCTGACCAGGGAAAGTGAGGATGGCACTGGGAAGCCTAACTTCTCATGCTATCTTTAGTTTGCAGTTTCTCCCCTAATAGCCTGCCTACACGGTGAGAGCTCATAGGAGACACAGGTCACTCACTCCCTGTGCCCAGCTATCCTGTGGACAGTGTCAAAGTGGATGCAGCCAGTGAGGGGTGTTCATCCCAGCATTCCCAACAAAAGTAGGTTAGAAGCTCTGTACCGCCAGGCAGCCCCACAGCTCTTGGGCCCCTCTCCCCTTCTTCACTGCACCTGGCTCAAGCACAAGAGGCAGCTGCCTGCCCTTTCCCTTTGGCAGAAGTGCTCAGGGCCATGAAAACTCTCATTCAGGGCAGGAGCAAGGGAGGCCACAGCCCCCAGGCACCCCAGAGGGATCACTGCAGCCCCTAGTCCACAGCTGGGGCCAACCCTCCCTGGGGCTCAGCCTTCATAGCACGGGGGCTCCAATGCCATCATTGTGCAATTGCTGTAATTGTGTAGGTTTTCATTTTTAACTGCATTCAACATTGGCATTGACCTGGATTTTGCAAAGTGTGAATTTTGCAAATGCAGTAACTAAGTTCTGGATGCTGTCCCTGCACCCTGGCTGCCATCCCAAGGAAATTCCTGAAGGAAGGGATGCAACAACCCACCACTGCATCCCAAACTCATTCAGGAGCAAAATGGGGTCCAAGCACTTGGCCTTCCTGCCAAGCTCTCTGTTTATTCCTGAAGAGTGGTCTGAGCCTGGTGCTTGTGCAAGCTGCAACAGGGTCTTGCCTGTGGAGTGGGAAAGCATGGGCTTTCTGGAACCCCAACACAAAGGGTTGCATGGGAGGCGAAGAGCCTGCCATGGGTGCCAGAGTGCTGTGGTAGCTCCAACCCTGCACACGGACAATCCACATCTGGGCTACATCAGAGCAGCTTCAGGAGCTGGTGAGGAGCCCCCACAGAGGTGATCCCTCTGCACCATCAAATCCCTTGACCCTGAGCAGGATGGGAACAGCCCATGTGAGTGATTTTCAGAGAAAAGGGCTTCTTGTGCAAAAGAGGTATTGTCTCAGAGCAGGCTGAGCCCACCTGCATCCACAGATGTTTGAAATTTTAAGACCAGAGTGCTGCTGGTCTGACCACGGGGGTTGGAGTTGGCTTGAGGCTACTCCAAGGCATTGATGGCTTCTCTACCGGAGGAGTAGAAGATTAGTTCAGCCTCCCTGTCCTAGCAGGGGTAAAATCTGCCTTTTCCATCTGATATGATCACCACCTCCCCTCAACAAAGCATCTGTTTTTTTGCTAGCACCACCACCACGATTCCCCAGCTACACATGAAGTGGTGGCTTTGACCACATTCGTGCTCCATGGGCCTCCCTGTTAGTGTGTTTTTCAATGTTTTAGACAGTTCATGGGTGTCACAGGTGGCATGGGAGCCTCAGACAAAATTTAATTAAAGAAGCCCTGCTGCTGAGTCACAAGGGGCTGAGAGGACCTCCTTGCTTTCTAAACTCCTTCTCAGAGAGAGAGGCTTAGGGACAACTGGATCTGTTTTTAGCCTCAGATTGTCAATGGTTTAAAGCTTTATAACTTTGCCCCACAAATGGTGGCAAATCAGATGTATTTATAAAAGATGAGTCATTTATTAAGACAAATGAACAGTCAGAAGATCTTAATCAGAATTACTACACAGTATAAAAGCTAGGCAACTGTAGTATAATATAAATGGTATAGTGCACTATATTAAAACAATTGTGTTAAAGCAACTGTATTAAATCTACCAATGCAAACATTAAGTTGAGGTTGATGTATCTCACCGCACTTCTCTTCATGGAGTACTTCTTTCTCTTTCTCTCAATCCCTTAGAAGGAACCACGAAGAGGTGTCCCAAAACCCATGGGAGAAACTCCACACTTCCCACTTCAAGAAAAGGGATGTGGAAGAATCAAACTTTTATGAAAATAGACTGGACTTTTATAGCATAATAGCTGGCTGCCAGTCACAGGCCTGCAGGTCAGTTTAGCAGCTTATCTGTCAAGTCTTACTTCAAAGGGACAGATGTGTGTTTGAAGCTGGTAAGCCAGGCTGGCCTTTTCGCATATTCAGCACCAAAAATACCACTATGGCGCCACAGCAGCTCCCCACAGAGAGCTTGCATTGCTTTGCCTTCTGACCAGATTCCAAGCCAAGCAGATCAGCTTTTTCAGGGCAAAGCATCCTGCTAAAACAGGAAGCTGTGCTCAAATGAAGCCATGTTGCACCCCTTTACCCCTGCGCACGTGGCCCAAGATTTGCCTCAATGCCTGCCAAGGTGCTGGTGCCAGGGTGCTGGTGCCAGGGTACCAACCTTCACCCTGTCCCCAGACAGTGCAGAAAGGGCTCCCTCCACGGGGTGCTAAGGACAGTGGGGGCCTCCTGCCCTAAGCCCTTCACTGCAGGGCCTCCCTCCAGCCTTGCTGCTTTTACCATGCTGCTGGGAAAGCCTTCCCACGTGTTTTACTGCTTTAACTTTTACTGCTGAGTTGCTTCAAAGATCTCAGCTTAATGTCCCCAGGTTGCACTTACTGTGGGAGTCAGTATTCCTGGACTACCCATGTCTGTCCTGTGCTTTGTGGGGAGGCCAGGCAAGGCAAGAAAATGATTCTTTATTGTCTTATTTCACTTGGTTAATCAGCAGTAAATCTATGAACTGAACAGAGCAGCACCTCTGAAGCTAAACTCTGTAGTAACTTGCCTTAGTCTAGCTTCCAGTGGGACAGAAAGGGAGGCTTAGCATTTAAAAAGAACTTGCTTCATAAAGAAAAACAAACAAAAGCAATTTGAAGCAATTTGAATGAGTCACACGGCCCTTTTGACGGAAGGCAGTCTGCATCTTTCAGGAAGGGCAAAGCACTATCACTACACAGGCTGGCTGAACCCTTAATTGCAGGCTGTCAGGTACCATGCATCTCCAAACTTTCTGAAGTGCAGGAGGTGGCGTGATAGGAATGGATAACACAAGAACATCACAGGCTGGGCAGAGCAATGGGAAGACAGCATGTAAGTGTTGGCTCAGAATCTTCCTGCACATCCAGGCTGAGAGGCGGCAGTATGCAGGATGTCAACAGGGCAAAGCCATGCTGCAGAAGGTGCAGGGGGACCACAGATACAGCAAGTTAATTTCATCTAATGGTTAGAAGACAGATAACTAAACTTAGGTTCCCTTAGAATTTCTAATAATGACTTATGAGAAATCAAAAATCTCCAACATCCTCTTTAAAAAAAGAAGGAGTAACCAATAAAATTACAAATTAGACCAGTCTAGAGAAATATTCTTTTTCTTGCTGACTCAGTGGAAGCCAACTGAGCTTCTTCTTGAGCAGAAAACAGATAATAAACATGCCCTTGAGAGAGATTCTCCCAGATGACGGTTAAAGTTGAGTCTGTAGCGGGAGCTATTGAAATCTCTGTCGTAACTCTTTATTGTACAAGCTGCACTTCAGAAAAAAAAACTGCACTGTGAGTCCCATGAATCTAATGACTCATGGTAAAAACAGCTCTCAAAGGGCAGCCTCTAAATGATGTGCAGCCCCAGGTTGGTGAGGGCAGCCCCACCTTCTGCAGGGTCAGCTGGCCTGTGGAAATCTGTCCCATTGTGGAAGCTCTGGTGGGTTTTGTCCAGGCAAGTTGTGGAGGGGAGCAGGATGGACGGCCCTCCAAAGCACAGATCCTCTGCTGTCACCAAGGACCCCCTCCAGCAGGACTGTGCAAGCCTGGCTTGACAAAATACACAAAGAAGGATGGGGAGTGCATGTTTGTGGAAGACCATCACAGTGAACAGGCCTGGAGACTGTGTGATCACAGCAGCAGCTGCCAGGGAGGTCTTTGGCCAAAGCTCTCATCACCCTGTGAAGCTCTGCAACACCCTGGAGCCCTGCAGAGATGGAGCCAACATGGAGCTGGAAAACCAGACATCCTCATCATTGTCATCTTCTTGGGATGCAAATACAGCGTATGTTCATTCCCAAATGCACAAGAGGAATATTTACTGATTCCAAAGCCCTTTTTGTATAATGTTTGACTGACAGTTTATAATTCCCATTGAGTCATACAGTGTTATTCAGATTGCCTCTGCTACTAATATGCTTTAAAAACCCCCACATTAATTGTCTTTAACTATAACTTTGTATAATTGTAATCCATTATTTTTTATTTTACCAATTCTGTGCTGTTCCTTGCCTCTTGGCAACATTCATTGCAACTCACTTCCCATTCTTCTGCTGATGTATGTAAGTCCATGTAACACAAACACCGAGATTCCCAGACACATCATGATCAATGTGGGAGTGATTAAAGTGGGAAGGAAACCATGAAACCCGTCTCTTCTGTTGGCCAATCCTGAACACCACTCATGCAGTTGTCCAGTGTCCAGGGAAGACTCCACAGCATCTTGTCCCTTATTAGTGGGTTCCCATCTTCATTTATGTGTGTGTGCAAACATTCATATGTAGGCACATTTCACACACAGCCCTCACAAACATATTTCTCTAGAAATATATATACATATAAAAAAACTTTCAGTTTTATTCTCTTGTAATTGGGTTGAGCATAACCTCACAATCCTTTGAGTTTAGGGATTTGAGCACTTAAGAAAATATATTTCAGCAATAACAATTAATATTTTTCTTGTTTTCTCTGCCAGGTTATTCAGTCCACAATCTCTATCAATGTAAGCACCAAATGTCCCTAATTAGTACTGGGTTTTAACTTTTCTTTTTGCACCAAAAAAATGAGGTCATGATCATCTGATACCTAACCAACTGCCAACTTTTATTTCCATCATTCATTTCTCCATCTCTCAAGATGGCATCCAGTGGAGGATCCCTCTGGGAGCAGCAGAGCCACCTGACTTAGGAGATGGTCTTCTCCAATGCCCAGACTGCCTGCCTCCACCACAGGAGAGGACCTGCAGAGGCTTCCCCTATGCTCAGTCGTGCTCAGCTGTGGCCATGCCAGTTCAGCAGTGCCTGTGGGGCTGCCAGCACTCACCTGGTTTGCAAGGCAGCAGCCACCATGTCCAGCCCTCAGACCCTCCATGCCCTCCCTGGCAGAGTAATCTGGCCCTGAGGATCTTTGTGGGAATAGTTTGCTGCCTTCCACCAACTCCCCCAGCACGGCTGCTTCCCTCACTGTGCTCCAAGTGGGGAGGGAGACTCCTCTGCCCTTTAATCCCTTGGCCACAAATATCTGGGGGTTGCTGGGCAGCTGGCAGGCACCGGACCAACACCTGTGTGCCAGATCTGTCCAGCTGTGCCTGTGACACACCATCCATCTGCAGCACTTCTCACGTGCTGCTGCCAGTTTCTTTCCCTGGAGCCAGCTGGGAAGGGAGATGGGGTCAGTGGGAGGGAGGGACAGTGAAATTTTATAACAATGCTTTGCATCCAAATTGATTTCCTCCTGTTTTCTCCTTGCACGGGGCAGGGCTCACAGCTATTGTGACCCAAGGGTGCTGAGCCCAGTAGGGCCAGATGGTGCTGCCTACTCCCTCCAGGGCCTGAGGCTGTGTCACGGGACATTCCTGGTGGCTCCTGGTTATTATCTATATGGGAACCCTTGATGATGTGGCAGGAGCCACCAGGAATGTCCCGTGACACAGCCTCAGGCCCTGGAGGGAGTAGGCAGCACCATCTGGCCCTACTGGGCTCAGCACCCTTGGGTCACAATAGCTGTGAACCCCTCTGCTGCAGCAAAGGCAGTGAGGAAGCCGAGGGTGTTTTCTTTGTTGCATCTTCCACTGAACTGATGCACATCAGCAGCAACACCAGCTTCACTGGCATCCGGCGTCCCTTTAATTACCATCCAGCCACGCTCCAAGAGGGGGTAAGCAAGGCCGTGGTGACACTGCCAGTACACGCTGCTACCCAACACTCCGCATAGCTCAGTACTCCAGGGATTCACTGTGTGTTTTGTTTTCCCTGCCTTGCCCTGCAGTCAATGCCAGCAGCAAAACTTCCCCTGACTTTGCAAGGACCAGCTGTGGGCTCTGCGGTCTGGGTGGGCAGCATGGAAGAAGCAGACCATTGCTCTTCTGAATTAATTTTGGAGTCTCACATTCACTGGAAACTGAGATCTGTATGATTTTCCTCATCTTCCAAGACTTGCAGGAAATGAAACAGTGCTTGAGCAGTAGTGTGCTCTTGGAGACTTGATGGAAAAGCTTTTTGTGACTGTATTGAGGGTCTCTGACCCACCACCTGGCACACACAAGGCCTCTCTCTTGGCATGTGGCTCCAGGGTGGCCACTCTCTGAATGTGCACCTCTCACTTGGGCACATGTCCAGGCAACTACAAAGGGCCTAGCAGAGAAAGGAGGATACTCCAGAAAAGTGCAAGATGCGGATACCTTGGTGCAAGCCAGGCAAGCAGTCACAGCGTGTACTGGCAGTGTCACCATGGCCTTGCTTACCCTCTCTTGGAGCGCGGCTGGATGGTAATTAAAGGGACGCTGGGTGCCAGTGAAGCTGGTGTTGCTGCTGATGTGCATCAGTTCAGTGGAAGATGCAACAAAGAAAACACCCTCGGCTTCCTCACTGCCTTTGCTGCAGCAGAGGGGTTCACCCGTCACTGCCATGACCCGCCCTCCCATCACTTACCGCATGCCTGGGCACAGCGAGGTGTTTGCAGGCAGGAGGTCCTTGGGATGGACAGATGGGAGCAGCCAGAGCAGCACTTAAGAACCTGCTTCTCCCCTGATGGGAATCCTCAAGTCTCCAGTGCTTTTCCACAAACTCATCCGCCACCCAAAAATTCTGCATCCTGCTCCTGCTTTTGCTTTGCAATCAAAAGGCAGGAAAATCCCTCCTCCTACCACTCCTGCCCTGAATGGAAAAGTTCCTTCCTCAACGTTCACTGCTGCACTTCCCAAATGCCTTTTGCTTTCTTGCTTTTCTCTAAATACTTGCCCCAGTTGTCTTGTATGGGTCAAACATGAACTCAGTGGTTCCTACGTCATCACACTCCCAGCTCAGCACATCCTTCGCCTCATCATCATGCAGAGCATAATTTTCACCTGTTATTGAAAATTCAATATTGGGAGCTTTTAATTCCAAAGATTTTGATTTTTCAATAAAAAAGTGAAAATGAATCTCGGCAGGATTGCAGCAGAAATGTTGCAAATGAGCTGGTCACATAAGGCAGAGAGGGAAGAAAAACATGGAGAAAGGACAGAGGGAAAGAGAGGAATACATAGAGATTGCCCTTCCAGAAGAGAGCTTAAATAATTCAGGTGAAAATATGACCATCAGCAGTGATGTAGATTTTTAGGCTGCTATGCAGAATCCAGTGGAATATAGTGCTGCTTGCTTGCTGCCTTGTGAGTTGGCTGGACTGTATCCCACTGCCTCAGCATCCCTGATTGCCCTGCTTGCTTCAGTGCTCGTGTGCCAACAGCTGAGTTTTGGCCTCTCATGTATCAGGGCACCCCAGATTCCACAGTCATTCTATAGTATGTCTATAAGTCCTTGTTAATATTATCCTCATTAAATCAGATGGAACTTTTCTATCAGGGTTAATTGGATTGGTTAAAACAACAGAAAAGAGGTGTTTTAAAAAAAGAGTCTCATAATCAAATTTAAATAATGGCCCGTTTCCCCTATTACTTCTAATAAAACAGCTTATATTAGGTATTAATATATTGCTTTTTGATCTTCTTTTTAGATGGAAATTTCAATGGATGAAGCAAAAGGTGTTAGTCCTTTGTAGCCATGAATATTTTTTTTTTCTCTCCTAGATCTAGTGCATTACTGGAGACTTGTCTCCTACCCAGATGAAAATCTGAAGTCTCATCTTTGTGTGGACAAGCAGGGATAAGCCTGCACACAGCTTCCCATCTTTTGCCTTGTCCTTTTGCAGATGGATCCCTGTTTCTGAGAGCTCTGCACAACCCCATCCCTTCCCTCAGACACCCACCCACCCCTCCATCTCTCCCTCCATTCATGCTTCCATCCGTCACTCCTCACTGCCTCTCCACAGAGTCACCTGGGCAGCGACTCCTGTGGGTGCCTCCCCCGGGCTCACATCCAAGCTCGCTCTCTGCTGCTTGCAGATTCTTTCTGCATAACATCTCTGAGATATGGCCTTCCTTACCCATCTGTACAGCTAAAACTCTTGTCAAGACTCTCAGCATTTCACATCTCAATTACTGTAAAATCCTTCTTGCTTGGCAAATGCAGCCTCATCCAGCGCTTCCTACTCCATCTCCCTGCCCAGCCACTACCATACCCGCCAACCACAGCTTAAAATCATTTGTGCTCAAAAGGATCACACACAAACACCTCCTGCAAGTTATTTTTCTTGCTGGCGATCACAAAACAACAGTGATGGCACACGCTCCCATCTGGATGTGATTTTACAGGTGCAGCCCTTGATGTTAGGAATGGTGAGCAGGAGCTGGCTCACACGTCTCACTGTCACACCGAGATCAAATAAAGCACCTGGGGCCAAACTCGGCCGTGAAGTATCCCTGCCTTTAGTTCCCGCTGGGAGTGCTGTGAGGGCACTGGCTGTGGCTCAGAAAGGCCCCGTCCCGCAGTGGCACGTGCCATCCCCCAGCACTGACCTGTCCCCAGCCCTACATCCCCTTATGCCTTTTGCCAGGTGGGAGTCCCTTTCCATGGATCAGCCCTTTCCCATACTGTGTGTTTAATACTTACAAACCCTTTTGCTCTGGCTCTGTAGATTCTTATGTTTTCCTCCCTCATTCTGTCTTCCCTGAGATGCTTTTCTTCTTCCTTCTCCTCCTGCTGCTTCTCTCTTCCCCTCCACCTCCCCTCCACCTTGTGAGGAAGCCTGGAGCTGGCTCCCACATTTCACTCCTATTTATTCTCTGGTCTGGGTGGTTTTTACTTGGTGTTTTCTATTATGAAGATGACAGCAAACTGAGAGCTTAAACAAATTTGGCTTTAGGTGCTTTAATGAAAAATTAACAGGTTTAATACTGGCTTCACCATCAAAAGAAGAATATTAATGTTTAATATTTAAACAATGCATCTTCACAATAATTCCATCACATTCCACATAGAGAACCCACAGTAAGTGCCTGGGGTAAAACAATAAAAATCCAAAACTGTAACACTATTTACTATTTTAATCATGTCTTTCACAGTTTATACAATACTCCTTTACAAAGAGAATTGAATCATTTTTTAATGATGACTCCCCATGTCCTCTGCCACTGCAAAAGGTAAGAATATTAGATTTCAGATCACAGTCCTGGCTCCTTAAGCCTTTTTAAGACCAAGTATATGAAAGTATTATGCAAATGAGTTGCCCTTTAAATGTATCTTTAGGAAAAAAAAAATGCAACAACACCTCACAGAAGAATGATTGAGTTGACATTTCATCTACAACACATGCTGTCCAGGCAGAGGTCTCAAAGAAAATCTTCAAATGATAAAGAGTTGCTCCAGCACCCATAAATTTGTGGCATCTCCCCAGATTACTGTATTAAAAGGATTTCTTGCCTTAAAATTGAGCTCTGCCTTTCACTGTGGTCAGAGCATCAACCCACCTGTGTCCAGACTTGCCACGGCCAGGAGCACATTTCCTGGAAAGGGCAAATCCATCGTGAGTGCCAGTACTTTGGCGCAGATGTTGATGGTGACACCTGGCCTCAGGAGGAGCTATGGGCTTGTTCTCTCACCATTTTCCCTTCAGCTGCGGGACAAGACTTCTATATGCTCATTATTTATGAACAACCTTTTGACTACACAGGGCTCTCCCTGGTACAACATAAACTACTTGAGAAAAAAACACCTCACAAAGGAGGAGACATCAATTACCTTGTATTGCCTGGATTGGCTTCAAGATCCCTTTGCACATAAAGTGAGAATGATTCCTTAAACTGAGAGTATTTAATTGGAGAAAAGATTCTCACTTCAGTAAATCTTCATCTATAAAAAACCATGATCCAGCTGGATAGCAAGAAAACAAATCACATGCACTGTAATACAAAGGAAAGAATCTACAATGCTTCCAGATGCGTATTACAGGAAAATAATTAAATAGCAGCCCTGATAGGAGACATCATGTTTGAAGTAGATAAAGAAGAAAGCTCTGTTGACGTGAACCCAGAAATAAAGCAGAGGAGGAAAGCACTTAAATATAAAAAGTAATCAAAGAAGTTACGTGTCTGCCTTGATCGTGCTTCCAGAAAGTTCCTGGGTCATCTGTCCAAGCAGTTTTCCTGCTTCCAAATCTAAATCCCGTAGCATAACAACTATTAGACAGGAAGAGATGGACAGTGAAACAGGATGCAGACAAGGCTTTTGAAGCCAAGACAAGAAACATCTCCTGACAGTGCTGATTAAAATACCTCAGCGCACTTTACCCGGCACACGTAAGAGGGTAAATACATCATTAGAAAAAACACTGGAATGTGACTTCCTCAGCCACAGAGCTGGGACCCCTGCTTGCACGAACCCCCTGCTATCCCATACGCCACGAGGTCACGCGTTAGGATGTTTCGATTCCCCAGGTAAAAGATGTAAAGATCAAGAATGTTCTTCTAAAAGCTGACATGTCCTGACAGTCATGGAGTATGTGTGCTGAAGGTTAATGTTGTTTTTAATCATCCTGGAGTGGCTTGGAGAACTGTTAGTATGAAGCCTAATAGCTTCCAGGTGTCACCCCCCAAAGTCCTGATGTCCCAACACAGCCAGAGCCTTCTTGCTGATGGCTACCACATACCCCTCAGTCTGTGAGGCTGCAAGCAGTCAACACAGAGCCAACCCCCTCCACGCCTGTTCTTTGCAGCATTACCCAACTGCCTTTTTGGTTCTGCAGCTTCCTGTGACACCCTCAAGGTTTCCACAGACTGGGAGCACTTCTTCCTGCTCTTCTCCCTGCGAACTGTGCCCTCCACTCCCAGCAGAGCCGGTTTCCCTCCCCCAGGCAGGCTGATGGGCTCTGGCTGGGGGCCATTTTGGCGGGGTGGGAGGAAGCACCCTGCTCAGATCGCAATCAAGTGGAGAACATGCCGTCCTGTAATTATGCAGTTGTGCATGGCACAGCGCAGAGGGTCCTGCAATTCAAACTGCAGCTGCAATTCAAACCACAAGTAAAATGAGTAAATTTTTCAAGGGGAAACGGTGACACACAAGCCCTGGCTGCACGATGCCTAATTCCACTTTCCTTGGCTATAATTTATTCCCCCAGCAATCGCTGCCCCATCTGTGATGTCTTCGACAGGAGGAAGACCTCACGTTGAGGACCCCAGAAGGGCAATGTGGGGATACACTGCGATGCTCGAGAAACTTGCCTCTGTGCTGAATGGCAGTTTTGTAACAGGCTCAGATTCTCGACGGTCTGTATCGCATTCAGCAGCAGTGTTACATGTGCAAGATAAAGCCTTTTAACTCAGCTTTCTCACTTGTTTCCAGAAATCTTCACTTGTGGCAAGTACTAGGAGAGGGAGATGCTGCTTCCCTGCAGGGGCAGGTGATACCTGCTAGTTTAGGACGGTTTCCATTAGCATACGGGGCCAGGAAAATGTCAAACTAGGAAGCAGAAGAGGAATGGCCTCAGATGCACTCACTGCACTACTCTGGTAGGGAAAGCATTTACTTCATTCAGTTGCTTGTCACAGCTTTTTTGTGTTGGAGCCATACACAACTATGCACTTAGAGCCAATTTTTGCACACTCTTGCAGGCCTTTCACCTTGGGTACAGGAACCTGGGCTCGCTGTTGGTGCACAGTGCAAATAAACAGAGTTCTTATCCAAGAACTTCTTACTGTTTTGTAAGTTTGCAAAGAGCTTCACATGAAAGCCTACATTGTTTTGAAGTGCTAGACATTTTCCTGCTCTAAAGTTTCTAACAGGGAACTTCTGCTTGGTTTTGGATTCAGGTCTTGTCGGTTCCTCGGCTGCCAAAATGACTTTTGTGAGGCAGATAAAACTTGGAATAGATCTGGTTCAACCTTTGCAGCCAGCTCCTACGCCTATGAAGTTTCTGAAACAAAACCCAGAGTCTCTGCGGGAAGGAAAAAAAAAAATCCACCTCCAGCACTTTCGATTGTGGTTCAGTTCTCAGTCGGGTTTTATAGTTTGGTCTCGTCGCAGCCCTAAAACAGGCCAGAGAAGCCCCCTTTTGATCCGGCCACGGCTTTAATTCTTTTTCCCTTGGGAGGTGCGGGCCCCTGGCCGTGCGGGCCGGCGCGGGGAGCGCGGCNGCGGCGAGGGACCCCTGGCGGCCGCCGCCCGCTCCGCCGCGGCCCCGGGAGGCGGGCAGGGGCCCTCGCGTCCCCCGCACCGCGCTGCGGGTCCCCCCTCCAGTGTGTCCCTCGCCTTCGGGGGAAAGGACGAACAGACATAAGCCGTCAGTGTGGCCGGGTGCTGGTGTCAGGCCGCCGGGGGTGTCTCGACGGCTTTGCCG
>WBMY01015128.1:206071-217435 GCA_013397315.1 Donacobius atricapilla | reverse complement strand
GAGGGCATGGGGATGCCAGAGCTTGTGTCAGACCGTGCTCTTCTCTGGAGGGGCAGCAGGAGTTGGCATTTGGACAGCTGCTGTCACTTTGCAAAACTTTTTAACATTCAGCCCGTGCCCAAAAATACAAAACATACTTTTGAATGTGTATGTACAAATAAATATATGTTATAAATAAATATTATATATAAATATAAAACATGCTTTTGTGAGGGGACAGCTCTGGAGGCCTCTTGGCTTTTCCTTCTGCAGTTCAGTAACATCTCATGTGCTCATGGGCTTCCCTGGCCCTTTGCCTGCCCCTGCCCCTGCTCCCTGCTGCATCCCCTTCCATGGTCTCATCCCATACCCACAGAGCTATGTGCAAAGCAGCAGAAGAGCAAAACCTGATGGGTTTCCCCCAATGAAAACTCAAAAGTGGCCTTAAAGAGTAGAAATGTAGCATTTGTATAGCTCTGCACATGAGCTGCAGAGGTGATGCTGTGGCAACCATCCCACTCCCTCTCTCTGGCACGTTCATCACCCCACCATGCAGGCACAAGCACCTCACTTTTCCAAAAACATAACCCAAGACTCAGCCACAGCCACCCTTGGCATGGGGAATTAATACAGCTTCACACCAAGCCTTCACCAGCGAGCAGCCAGCGCTTGTCAGGAACGGTCAATGGCGTTGCGTTTCTTCACTCGAGAAATGAGGAGACAGAGGGAGGACATGGTAATGAGGAAAGACAGAGGCAGTTTTTCATTCTGGCTGGAAGCAGAGAGGGAAGTGGCACTTACAGACATCTGCAAGGGAGAGTGTCACCCAGAGAGGTGCTGCTTCTTGGCTCAGCAAGTAGGCATTTACTGTGCTCACCCTTTTTCTGGGAAGGGGTTTTTAAACAGGACCTGGGGAGCAAATGTTCAGGTGCTCTTTGCAAAGGTTTCCCTGCCTTGCACAAGGATCAGCAGTAGTGTTTGAGTACCCACACATCTATGGGTGGCACCTGAACAAGCAAGCAAAGGGGTTTGGTGGTTGTCTTGAAGGACCTTGAACTGTGTGCATCTTGAGACTTGGGAGCCTGAGGAAAGCAGCAGCCTGGCCAGAGTCCCCAGTTGGTTTCACAAAATATCCAGCAGAGCTGCAGAACCAGCAGCAAATGCAGTGCCAGAGCCGGTGCACAGGCAGATGTTCAGCATCCTGACCCTCAGGGTTCTGCCAATCAATATCTCTGCCCCTTCCACTCTCCCCACAGTCCAGACCTGGCCCCTGTTCCCTTTGCTCAAAATCTCTTTGCCCCAAATGATTGCCTCCTGAACTCAGCCTGCAGGCAGTCAGTGTTTGCCCTCCAAGGAAATCATCTCCAAGCACCTCTTGAGTACACTGAAATCACCACACCTTTTTCGGGGTGTTTATGAGCTCTTTTGCCTCTTTTGTCCTTCCTCTGCTGAAACATCCTCTGCTGAAACTACAATAAAGCCATTTCTGATTCCTGCTCTGTGTCTCCTCTTGTTTGAGTCCGCCAAGACTCAGATGCTGATGTACATGACAATGTTGTATTCCTTTTTTTATGTGAAAGAGAACTGGAAAAACCACCTACAATACAAAGAGGGGTCTGTTTTCCCACCATTCAAGGTAATGTCTGCCTTGCCCTTCTTTTTTTCTTGTAAGCCTGCATGGATGACAGAGGAGCTTGTCAGATTGAGACAGAAGAGGAAAAAAATCAGGTGAAAATTGATTTGCAGGGAAGTTACTTAATCATATTTTTGTACTTTCCATTATGCCTTGAGCTTTTGTTTATATCTGCGTATCTCGTGTATTTGGGAGATGCTGGAGATACATGGCAGTCCTGTTGATGCATCAGTTAAGGACCACACTGACAAGTGCCATGCTCTCTGAGGTGCCCAATGAGCTTTCCAAGACAAGCATCAGTGTTCCTGGAAAATGAACCTCAAAGGGAAAACAAATGTCGTGACTGAGATGTCTTTTTTCATTTTATCTAGAAAAATAAAATATATATATGGCCTCATGGCCATATATCATGAGCAATGAAGCAAGGTTGTCCTTTCATTTTTTTTCCACAGAAAGCTGCTTCCAAAACAAGGAAAGAAGAGCTAAAAGACCTCAGTATGGAGGAGGAGAAGCAGAATTGTGCATGCCGTGCCGATGCCATTGCACTCCGATCACTCTTCCCACAATTATACAGAACGATGCAGACACACACATGTGGCTGCCTCTGAGCCAAGTACATCCTGAGTTATGCAGAGCCCTTGTGTCCTCCTTGCTGTGGTAGTTGTGCTGGACCCACTGTGCTCATGGCCTGAAAAACATCATCTTAAACACAGGGCAGCAAGACGCCGGGGCTGAAAGTTGCTGGAGGATCTCTGGGGACAGGGACCTGTCAACCATCCTGAGGCAACGTCCACCAGCTCCTGCAAGGTGGCCCCTCAGGATCAGCAGCAGACAAGCAGAGGGACCATGTGCAGGGACAGGCTTGTGGTGGCCTCTGTAGACCATTCCCAAATCAGCAGTGCCAAGAACTGCAAGTCCCCATCAGCTGAGTCCGGGAGGATAGGCTCAGGCAAAGAGACAAGAGTGCAGGAGGGGCATGGAGTCCAGGAGAGGAGGAGATGGCTGAGGGTACTGCAGACCAGACAATGCAACCAAGACATGATCTCCACACCAACACACGACCCAGAACGTTTGCAGAGGAGACTGGCTGAGTTAGGAGAAAAAAGTCACTGAAGGACCCAGCCATGCAAAGTTACCAACAGCGGCTCCATTCCTGAGCTGCCAAGCAGTGGGCACAGGGGAAGCATTGCAAGGTAGGTGCTTGCCACCTGTCTCTGGGTAGGGGAGGGACAGGCTGGAGAGCTGCATGGACCACTCTGCTCCAGCACGGGCTGCTCCTGGATGGGCAGCACAGCCCCGTACAAGGGACAGGACCATGGTCAAGGAGGAGCAGGGAAATGCTGTCACTGGAGATGAACAGAGCCAGACTGCAGGGGAGATGGCAGTGGGTGAGGCTCAGCCTGCGTCGTGAGGGAATGCTGGGCTCCTTGTTAGCTCCACGTTTTCCTTTCCTCTCCCTGCTGGTGTGAGAAAACGCACGCTGCATTTGTTCAGCTGCCAGGAATATGGCAGCTCAAGCACCATCTTGTTAGCTTTGCTGTGTGTCTTTTCCCACAGCATTGCTTTAAATAATGAAGGGAGTCATGATCCACCAGCTGGATTAGACGTTATGAACTTATCTGGCTCAAATCCAATGGTGATATATTTGGCCTCATTATTTTATGCACAAATGCCACTAAACAGCACAAGATTTTTTTTCCTAAATACTCTTTTTCTTTTAGCACTGACATTTCTCTTATTTGCATTAAGATTTGCAATGAACAGCCTGTGCCAGACCAAATTTGTCAGATACTTCTGCTTTTATGGATGGTTTGTTCCAGGAAATCAGGGTTGGAATTGTATGCCCTGACCTCAGAGATAGGCCAGTGAGTACTCCCAGGATGGGGAACATCTTCTCACTTCCACCTGCTGTGGAAGAAATGGGGGGGGGGCGGTAACTGGTGACTGCATCATGGTGCCATAGCCAGGACATCAGTTCAGGAAAACTGAAAATGAGGTCCTCATGTGATTCGGCTTTTAGCAAGCATCTGAGCTGTAGAGGGAAGACAAAACCATTCAGCCTTCTTTATAAAGTACTCAGAGGCTGACAAGACATGTATTAGATGTAGGTCTAGATGGAAGAGGTGGGAAGTGCTGTTGCATGAACCACACCCATGCTCTGGCTGCTCCCAGCACAGGGACCCAACCAGGCCCGTGCAGGGTGACAGATGCAGCGGGGCAGGGAAGCAGACACACAAGACATTCTATCCCCTGACGTGGGAGTCAGCCCCACGTCACTGGGGAGACCGAGACAGGGAAGGTTTAGCAAGGGACGACAACTGACTGCATGCAAAAGCCAGAGATACAAGATCAGAGGTCAGGGATGGATGAGAAATGCTTTGAGCACAGAAAGATTAGAGGGCAGAAGCCTTCACTTTGGATGCTTTGAGCTTGCAACAGTACAGATCCTACAGAGTCTGGCCATACCTGAGAAGCATGAAATTGCTCCAGACCAGGCTCTTGCATCCTTTGCTATTCTAGCAAAGAAAAAGAAAAAATTCACAAAGAGATGCCAGCCACCTGGGATGTTAATGCCCGTCAGCTTCAAAATGATGATTTCTTAGTGATAAAAGTTCAAGAAACGAGGGTGTTGTGTGGGATGCTTTACCTAGGCATCCTGGCAAGATCACGCTGTGTTACAATCCAATTCAGCCTTCAGGCAATGCACTCCCGCTCTGCTTCCAGAGCCAGTCAGTGTCTGCTCTGAGTATTTCATCTGACAATCCAGAGAGAACAGGAGATTAGAGAAGCAGAAACCTACAACATTTAGGGGGGAAAAGAGCCTTTCCCCCCACCTTTTGTTTTGTGTTTCATATGATGCTAGTCCTGTATGTAGCATTGTGCTGAATCTGCTGTTTGAAGTAGCTTCTGAGAAGTCAGGACCAAGTTTGGGAGAATCTGGAAAAAACGCAAACACAATGAACCTGAAAAGCAAAATCAGGCTCTGCCCATTTTGTTTTTCATCAAGCAGAGAAAGGGAAGAGAGTGCTCCATGTATTCAGCCATTCAAGTACCGTGTACTCGGATACCGTCTGGGTGAGCCGAAGCATCTCTCTGCAAATATTGACAGTCTCTTCATTTAAGCAAGAGCTCTCAGAGTCTAATTTTAAGTGCTTGTTTTGTGTATTCCTCAATAAAAGTCAGGCAATTAGGCAGGAACAAGCCTGAGTGTGGCTGGTATCTCTTCCAGACATTTCCACCCTGTACCACGAAGCACCTACTCATGGCATGGCTGCATCATTGCTATTGTCAGAACCAAGCCTCCTCCCCCAACAATTCAGCTCCTACATGGATGTTTTAGTCTCTCATATGAATCAAATGATTTCAGGTGAAACCTGGAAGTGCATTAAATTTTTCTCTTTTTTTCATGTTTTTTGGGGGGTTTTTGTTTGGTTGGGGTTCTTTTGGTTTGTTTTGGTTTGTTTTGGTTTTTTTTTTGTAATCTTTTGGTCTTTAGCATACTCTTTACAACCTCATTAAAATGCCTGCTAAACTAAAGATTTCTTCTCAAAATGGTAAGCACTGTTGCAGCACTTCACAAACCAGAATGACATGTTTGGATCTTCTGAATTCATAGTGGAAAAATTCCCAGCTCTGGGACAACATGCAGAAACTGTTTGATTTCCTACAGTTTAATAACATTACTGGAAAACTCAAGGCAGGAAGGAGGTAATGCCTCTTTCTTGCAATGCAGTCAGGAAGTGGGATTTAGGAAGCTGGAGTGTATTTCCACCTGCACACACACACACCCCCCACCTTGAATGTGCTCAGGGCGTGGATGCTAGTCCTGCAAAAAGAACCACTGGATGTTTAATGGCCACAGGTGGCCGGGATTTTGACTACACATCATTTGCAGACAGTTCAATAAAAGAAAGACCAGTGAGCTTTCTCTGCTGGGACAGTCCCTAATCCCATGGCTCCTGACGTAAATTGCAGGCCATCTGTGCATTAGGATGGTCCTCTCTCTTTTCCTGGGTTACAGAAATGAGATACAATAATTAGATCCTTTGAGCTGAAAGGACATGGGGCCATGCCTCCTCCTTAATGCAATGATATGAGGTGACAGACAGAGGTTTCTGTAGCATTTTAAACCCGCCAGATAATCAATATGGAGGCCGAGGAGGAATGGTGGGGTTTACAGCTAAACAGATAAGGTGTCGCATCACGTTTGACCTATTTCACAGCATAAGCATCACTTCTGCCCCAGTTGTCTTTTAAATGATATCAGTGGATACTGCTACCACTGCAGAACTAGAGGTAAACATCATGGTCATCCAACAAGGTGTTGAATGGGCTCCCTCAAGGGTTAAATTACCAATCCCCAGTGCAATATTTTTGTAATATTTCTTTAACACTGAAAACAAAAACAAACAGTCCAGTGGTTCAGGGCAGACTGTCAGCAGGCTTCTGCTTTCACATATCTACTGGCCCACCCAGTCAGCATCAAGTGTATTTAGGTCCCTCCCAGGCAGCCTCATCCCTATGGAAGAATGGGGCGTCATCTCCCATTCCCACCCTCCCGCAGTCACTACAGGCTGACTATTGACAAATTCAGGACCCTGTCAAGACACCAGACTGGAGCAGGCAGGCCCAAAAGTGTAGGAATGCAATCATCCCAAGTGCATCTTGTAAAATGAATCCTTGCTACCAGAAAAACGAAGTCATGCTGATCAGTGGGTATTTGTGGGGGGGTCCTGCCCCAAAGGGGTGCATTGCCTCACGAGCCTCCTGTCCTAGCACCTGTGGAAGGTCAGTCCCAAAAGCCATCACACGCCACAAGGAAGAAGTTGCTAGGTTAGGAGACTCCAGCCATTTTCCTGCAAGTGTTGCACTGGAGGTATAAGGCCCCTAGGTCAGTAAAGGTGTAGGCAATGAGGAACCGGTCCAGGTTCCTTATATATGGAGGAGAAGGCAAAAGCAGCCATAAGGACATTTTTCCAGGTTGCCCCACTACCTGAGTGGCTGGCACTAATGACTGCCCCCAGTTGTTATGTTTCAGTGTACAGAAATACATAGATGGTTCTTGTTTCCAGTGAGGGCTCCGATCTGCCTTGGGTGAAATGCAAATGCATGCAAGAGAAGGACCATCCCTGACATGGCAAAGTGCTTTTCACCACTGGGACTCCATGTACCAAGTAATTTCCCCCTTAGCAAGCTGATCTTACACTGTGCTTCCAGGATCTCTTGCTGCAGGGCAAAGTCAGGGCCTGCACCAGGACATTTAGAAACAGAGGTTGCAGCATTTGTATCCCTCCTTTAATGAACAAAGCCTTCATTCTAGATTGAAATATGAACTACATGGCTTGCATCCTCATCTGGCACTTAATGAACTCTTCTCCCAGTGCTACTGCCCAGGAAATAAGACATTTTGGATACACACAGTTTCACCTCTGCATCTGATGCATAGCCAGTGGGACTGGAAGTGCCTGAAGAGGACTCTCAGCCTCTCTGAGCCCCTTGCACATGAAGGAAGGTGAAGGTGGCAGGAGACCGCTCACCCCACCCTCAGGTTTGCACACCTTTTCACCCTGTTCTCCCATGCTGACTGCCATTCAGTGCAGCTCAATGCAGTTCAGGACATCTCCGGCGTCCCCCCCTAAACTCCATCCTGTCAAAGTACACAAATATGTTTCAATCCCTGGATGGAGAAATTCATGGGAATTTCAGATTCAGTTTGAAATTAATTACAAATAAATGCTGCTGGGCAGATGAAATTCTGCAGGTTAGATCTGCAACAGCATGTCCTGCTCCTGGGATACCTTGTGTCTAATGTGCTCCCTTTAGCAATTTCTCCATTTTGTGCTGCAGAAGGCAGATATCTGCTGCTTCAGTGCTTGGAAATCTTTCCTTCATGACACCTGCTAACGCTGCTCCTGAGGTCCTGCAGGTCTGGGTTTCTGTGTTTTTCTCAGGTACCCATTCAGACAAAGGAACTGAACTGCAGGGACTGAACATCTTTGAGATCATCACCTTCATCAAAGTGGGCAGAAAGTTTGGGATTCCTCTGGAGGGAGCTAACAGGATGATTGTCTTGGCCTTGTTTCCACATGAAAAAAGGTTAAATAAAAGCCCCACAGATACAAATTTATGGAAGCCTGTTTCAGCCTTAGAAGAATCCTTTGCCTGTCATCCCCAATACAGCCAGCTGGTGCTCTCACCCTTCCTCTGTCCCCACAGAGGAGTGCCAGACACCGAGACTATGACCTGTGTCTCTTGAGAGTCTAAAATAGTCTCAACATTTAGATTTCCTTCCTAGCCACTGTGTGTCCCCAAGGGGACCATCATCTTATTTTACAGTTACAGACTAGTTCGGTCTGGTTTTCAAGTTGCTTCCAATTCCTGGGTCCTTTCCCCTTGCTGCCACAACCAGAAAGCCAGACAGGTTTATCTGGGGTGGGAGCTGACTTCTTGCAACCTTTGTTTGCTCCTGCTTCTGCCTCACTGATCTCCCACCAGCCTGGAGCTACTATCCTAGCATCTTTCCATTCTGTGATAAGGGCAGCATATGTCTGGATCACATATCTGGATCAAAGATCCAAGTTGTATCTTTAGGAATCGCCAAGAAAAGAATGCTCCTGATCCAGCCCATGTGCTGCTTCCCCACCCCGGTGCCAGAGCCTATTATTTGGGCAAGGCACGCACCTCACACCTCCTGAGGAGAGCTCTGCACTAAAGTTATGCTTGTGCGCGAGAGCTGAGAGCCGCGCAGTGCTGCTCCTCTTCCTCTCTGGGAGGGTCAGATCCAGGCTGTCACCCCCCTTCGCTTCTCTTGCTTTTGCAGGTCAGCCCTTCCTGCAACAGTGGGTGCTTGTCCCTGGCATTGTGGGGGGAGCCAGAGCACCTCCAGGTGTGCCCGGGTGACTGTCGGTGCCGTGGGTGCGGAGCTGTGGGACGTTCTGCCTGGGTGAGCCTCGGAGAGCACTTTTCCCAGAGCCACTGTTTATGTTAAACCACTTACTCTGTTATCTTCCAGAGGGAAATTATTTTCTTTTTTTCTCCAGATGAAGGACATTAATGCCATTAAAATAATAAGAGATTTGGAGCATCCCTTTGTTTATAGAGTGACATGCCACAGTGACAGGCACAATACAAATAGCTAAACACTGAGGTAACCAAACACTTAGACTGATGAAAAAACCCCAGCATTTTTCCCATTCCAAATTCTTTACAGTAATCTGATTTGACCTCCAGCACAATGCATACTTTAATGATGCCTGAATAATGACTAGGCAAGGAATTAACTCCCACAGTGGGGTTAATGCACTCACTTTCACCCAGAAGACCTAGGCTCAAATCCCAAATAAATCAAATGGATTTGGTGATCTCATTCCAGCTCCTCACGGTCCTTTGTTCACAACCTGTGATTTGATAGAGCGGCAGCCCCTGCCTGCCTCCTGCAGAGAGGGGCCAGCCTTTGGGGAACAGAGATGCTGTGGGCTGGGGGGAGCAGTAACAAACGCCAGCAAGACCTTCTGATCCAGGGATCTCAGCTACTGATACAACAGGGACTGGGGTAGAGAGGGCTCTCACAGGTCAACAGTGTTGCCACAGCACTTCCTGGGTATGGGACATTCACTGCTGTCAAACGTCTTGATGTTAAAAAGACCCATTTTTAACTGCATGGCTGGTGCTCGAATATAAAGTGCCTAAGTGTGACTGACCACAGATTTGTCTCTCCAGGTTTAAACGTGGGAGAGCAAACATAATTCACTTAGCCTCTGGCAGGGTTGAGGGAAGTCTTCAGTAGGTGCCTGTGCTGACAGTATTTATGCATCTTATGAATGTGGTAGTGTCAGCAGGGTGGGATGAAACCGTGCACCAATCAAACAGGGAACGTCGAGAAAAGAGAGTTTTCTGGGATCTGGTCTTCTGCATTACTTTTGTGATCATTGCTAAGGTCACTTGGATGACAATGGAACCTTTGGGTGGCATTTCCAAATCATGTTACCAAAAGCCAGACTGCTGGCACCCATACTGGAGCCTACAAAATACATCAGTGAAAGCTGAAGTTGTCCACAGCTACGAAAATTACATCACTCCTGCCTAGGCACTTCACTTTGGTAAAAAAAAAAAAATGAAAGGCTGCTTTGTCTTCTATTTTTTTTTTAACTTCTCCTGCTAAGACTGTACCCAAGTCACAACCAGTGACATCACAGACAAGTCCCAGGAAAATAACTGAGTGAGAATATCCTTTTACCTTCCCAAAGGTGGCAGCAAAATGTGAAGGTTGATGAAACAAAGGCCACGTACCCATGCAAATGTAACTGGTGTTAAAAACGCATGCAGGTTGTATGCTCCATCCCAAAGGAAGAGAGACATTAGTAATTTTCCATGAAGCCTGATTCAGCATGGAAATCTAAAATGACTAAATACTTTTTAAGAGATTAACATGGACAAGTTTTAACAAGTTTAACTCTGTTATTTTCTTGAAGTGCCATTGACTGCAATGCAAAGGCCCCCAGAGCGATATGAAGAGTTTGTGACAGCTGAGTGGCGCCAGCTGGTGAAATTCTGGTAACACCAGCATCCATGGATGTTGTGCCATCATTTAAATAATGAAAGGATGTCACCTGTTTTCAAATTCTTGATGCATGTATTAAAAATCCAGTCTTTGTGATGATGCCCCTTACTGAAAGACTAAGAAAAGAGTTTAGGTTTCAGTTAGGAAACCAGAGGAATGTTGCTAGCACCAAGCAGGGTATCTTTCCTATGCTGACTTGACAGAGACAAGCTTTATTTCACATGTGAAACATACAGGACAAATCAATGCAGCTGAATCATGAAGCCCCAATGATGTCTGCCAACTTGAGCAGGCGCAGTTCTCAAGCCTTTGTCACATCAATCCTATTTATTAGCAGTGGCAGAGGGGGTGTGCAAGGTTCTTTCCAAGCTGTAGCTCAGTAATTAATGCTTCTGGGCTCAGCGCAGTATTCGTGAGCCGTACCTGAGGCACACATGCCCTGTGCCGATGACAGCAAGCTCAGGCACAGAGGGATAACTCTCCCCTCCGCCGGATCTCCAGGAGCAGTGACATCTGGGGAGCAGAGCTGGGAAGCGATCCCAGCACGGCACCACCCTCTTCCTACCTCCAGGGCGCCCGTGGCTCTTGCCTGGGAAGTGCAGGGAAGTCCATGCTATGTCTCCAGGTATGGAAAACCACATCCACTCTGTTCCAGCTCACCACCCTAAGCCAGCACAGCCAGTCACCAAGTTCTGGTTACAGGCAGGAACCGGGAGCTGGCAACCACTGGGGTGGGCTGGAAAGGTGGCAAACCCCAAGTGGTTTGTACCCAAGTGAACCTGCAAGCGCCCTGACCACCGGGGTACCTCAGCAGGGAAAACTCTGGCACACTGGGAAGTCCACAGCAGCTCCCAGGAGGTGACCCACGTAAGCCACTGGAGGCTGCAGCAGCAAAGGATGCAGAGGATTTTAAATTCCGGGAGACCTGCAGGAGCCAGATGGGGCCAGCCAGAGGGGATGGAGAGGATGCAGGCTGGCAGAGGTGCTCCTGCCGGCCCAGAGCGATGGAGCCATGAAAGTGCCTGGCGAGGGACCGAGCGAAATTCACCTCTCCCAGCGCACTCAGCGCACGCACCGGGGGCTGCTGCTCCCACGGAGGGCGGCACTCAGGAGAGGCTCTGCAAAGCCTTTCCCTGCCGGGAGGGTTTGCGGCGCCGGGCCCAGCACTGCAGCTCGAGGCACGGGAGCGGCG
>WBMY01015128.1:179073-206027 GCA_013397315.1 Donacobius atricapilla | reverse complement strand
CGTGCCTGCCTAGGGATCTGCAGAGGCCGCTGGAAGCCGGAGCCCCGGCCCGGCCCCGGGAGCCGCGCACGCCGCGCTGTTTGCGCTGGCGCTGTTTGCCCACACGGAGTTAAAGCATCTCCCCCGGTTTCCCCGCAAATTGCTGCATTCAGATGAAGTGGCAGCTGCTGTAATTAAGACACAGTTAATTACATATCCCCTTAATTGCAATGATAGGATTTCGTCAATTTGGTAAATAAGAATTGTTAGGTTTCTTCCGGCGAGCGCAGCCCGGGCAGGCTCAGATGCGGCTCCCTTTGTCTCCCGGCCCGGGCAGGACGCGGGCAGCGCCCGGGCCCGCGGTGCCCCAAGGGCGGCGCGGCTCCGCCGCCGCTCCTCAGCTGCCCTCGCACCGAGCAGCGCCTGGAGGGAAAGAAAGGGGGAGCCTGAGGGGAAACCTCACGGGTAGGGAGGGCGGGTTGGCAGGACAGGCAAGTTGTCTCCGTTTTTTTCTTTATTTAAAAAGGAAAAAGATCACGAAAAGGAGTTGGATTCCTGAAATCTCCCTGCTGCTGGGTACAGACCATGGCCGTCAGTATGTGCGCTGTCACAACCTTTTAAATTCCAGCTCTGCCCTCAAGAATGACTACAGAAAACCTCTCTGCCCGTTTCTTTATTTACTGTGTCTATTTTTCTCCCCTACTGACTGCTGAACTTGTGAATTGTTCTTCGAACTCGCCCAGTCGAGGGCTAGCTCAGGCACACAATCCGTGGCAGTTTCTGGCTCTCATACCCTACACAGCCCCACAGCTGGCAGGCTGCTCTTCCAGGGACAAGACTCCACCTGCACCAAGAGTACCAGGTCGATACAATTTCGTCTGAAAGGAGGAAAGAGGAAGACAGAAGGGCTGCTAAATGCGAGGGCTGAATCTGACCATCAGCACCTCTTTCTGGGTGAGAGCTGAACTGGGCTCCCGCAGGAGTGGCCAGAGCCTAGAGCGAGCAAAGCAGTCAGTGTGAAGAGACCCCTTTCCATCCTGCTCGGTACCGGTGAGATGTATGTCCCTTCTGGAATCTCTTTTCAGTGATTCAGTACACAGAGCTGTCATCCATATTAATTAATGAATTGTGGTTGACTGAACAAGTATGTTCAGAGTGCTTGCACACAAAAAGAAAAGTGGCACGAAAATCATCTAACTACAGCCAATTATCTAAGATCACCCTAGACTTAGTAGTCAGTTATGATTAGACAGAAATTAATGACAACACTGTTTATTTGCCTCAAAATTCTTCATCCAACAGGCAAACTCAACCTTTCCCCTCATGGGAAGCAGCAAGCACCACCTCTAGGTGACCAAGGCAAACTGGTTTGGCACAGGGCTCAGCAACCACGAAGCAAAGATCAGGATATTTTCTTGACAGCATTGGCAAGCTGCTGGTATCAGCTCAAATGGTGACATACTCAGACTTGCAGGATATTTTCATATGCCAGCAAAGGAATGTGGTTAGATGAAACTGCTTTGGAGTAGGTGAAGAGTTGGTCAGGCAACAAACAAACAAACAAACAAAAACCACATCTAGAAAGTGGTTCACCTTCAAACGAGCAATTCAGTGAATGGGTCCTGTTTTCATACAATCCAAATTTTTCATCAGTGAAGTCAGCAATGGTCAAATGAGTGTCCTTAGTAAATGTGCAGGTGATGCAAAGCTGAAAGGAACTAAAAGTACATTACAAAACAGGGCAAGAGTTCAAAATTATTTTAACAAATTAGAGAAATGGTCTGAGAAAAATAGGCCGCAAGGCACTAGGGCTGTGGGCAAGTTTCTACGTGTAAGCAAAAAATAAATCAATAAAGCAAATGCAAAATGGGCTGGAATATGAATCAGCAAAGCTATGACATTGAAAAGCTGGAAAACATCATACCACAATCCATAATTAGATTTCCTGATACAAGATACTTGATGTCATCCATCCCTTACACTCACATGCAAACATCAGTGAACAAACTGTGACCATTTTCAGGTCTCACCTCCTCAGGGACAGAAAAAAATAAACCAAACACATTGCCTTGGACATCTCTAAAAATGACCCCCAAGCAGAGCCTCAGAGAATTGATTAGCCTAAGGAGAAAACTGGGACACAGCAAATACCCAAAACAGTGCTGCAGGGAAAAAAAGGGAATAACCTGTCCTCCCTATCCATAGCAAACAGACCAGAGAACAGCAAAACCTAAACTTGCTGAGGAGGGATCTATGTGGCTGGTAGAAGAAACTCTCCAAGGGTGAAACACTGGAGCAGATTAGCACAGAGGGCTTGAGGTCTTAGGGCAAGAGGTTAGGTCTCTGTCACTGAAGGCAGAAATCCTCCTCCTATCCTAGAATCTCATGGTCTCTCCAGGCTCCCAGACTGTCTCTCAGAAGAAAGCAAAACCCTTCCTTCTTCACTGCCCCACCTTGTTTTCCTGAGGTCTTCCTATTCCAGTGCTGAGATGTAGGTCGTAGCTTATATGACAGAAGGGTGCATTAAAAAATCCAGACTCAAATTACACCTATGCTTCTAATTCCAGAAAGGTTAAAGAAAGCTTTACCTTCTGTTTACAGCAAGATGCACTGGAGAGTATTTCCAATAAGACATCAGAAAAAGATTTACCCTTTAAGACCCAACCCTGGGCTCCCTCCCATGTCAGATCTTTTTTCTCACCCTTTGACTTTCTTCTTTAAACTTCACCAGTTAGGAGATGCTCCTACACTCAGATCTAGGAGTAACCTGAGGAGAATGCAACCTGAGGACCAGCAGGTACTACCATCTAATTTACCAAAGTGCAGCGGCTACCCAGGATGGTGGCTCAGGTGTGCAGGGGCACAAGTTTCCAAGTGATTTGTTGACAGATCCTCTCCCCTGTCCAGCTCTTAGTCCCCCAAGACACCACTCCATTTTGTTGTGTATATAGTCAACTGCAACACTGCTAGTAACCTGGCTCAAACAGCACTCCAAAATGCACTCACAAGGCTGACACGTGTGGGACCGCTCCCCTTGCCCCTTGAAAACCAGTAAGGAAAGGAGAAACACAAAGCCAGGCCCAGTGAGGCAGAGGGTCCTGCTCCCATCAGCTTAGTGAGGCAAAGGGAGCCCAAGCTGACAGCACCTGTGATTGTACACACAAGATTTGCCTTTCCTGATCTTCAGTCTATCATTTATCTAAGTCTTTAACCACACTGCATGGACCAGGAAAGGTAAACTCACATTGCAGCCTCAGTCTTTGCTCAGTCTCTAAGTAGAAATACCACTTAAGTAAAATACTGAACTGATACGGCTTTCCTTGGTTCTCAATAGCAGTACAGACTTCATCCTGGAAAAAGAATTCCTTTTCAGCATGTTAAATTCGAGAAAGTGCAAAACCAAGATTAGGCTATTTTTTTTAGTAAATTATTATTATTTAGCACAACAAGTAGATTACAGATGGTCATGCAATTTTAATTGTATGGCTGTAGCACTTGGACATACTGCTTCCCCTTGACTGCACATGCTCCCTGCAGGTCCTTACATGAAGTATTTAACCTCTGCCTTAGGCTCCTCTCCTCCTGATGGGGCTGTCTGTTAAGACTGGAACCACTCTTGCTCACAGCATGATGAAGTTTTTTAATACAGCAGGTTTGAAAAGCTTCTGAGACTTATAACTAAAGTTTTGTGTGCAAAGTTACGAGAGAAAGATGTCACCCAAACATTCTAATGGCAAATTTAGGAACTGTTTCTGGATGTATATCCAGGGTGAAAGATAAATTCTGAAACAAGGGCCCTTGACTTGTACACCAGCAGACAGGCAAGCAACCAAAAGTTTGGAAGAAACCTTGCAGATTCTGTAGTAGACACAGTCACTACTGGCATTCTCTCAGGTAGCTGGGCTGGCAACCTGAATACATGATTCCTGCTGGAGGAAGGAAGATGCAACCTCCCCCACTTCCCAAAGACAAGGGATGAGGAATGCTTCCCGCTGAAGCCACGCCAGGGTAAAACTGGAGAAGAATCACCCCCGGGGACGAGTTGGGAAGAGGAGAGGAATCTCTGTTGGTGCTGCTGACTATGATGAGGACAACAGTTGTGCAGAACTGGCTGACAGGGATATGGAAATGTTGGTAAATATAACAGTGATTCTCAACAGCTCATATTGTGTGTGAGTGTTGGAGTTGTCACTTTTGTATGTTGTATAGCTACATTTTCCAAGATTGACTGAAATTATCTAAAGCATGAAAATACATTCTTTTGTAGACTGGATTGGATAAGGAGTTTTTACGTCGTGCTCTGCAACTAAGTGGAAGATGCAGTGGTCCTAGTTTCAGAAAAAAAATTGAACTATGGATGTGTTCAAGGAGTTTCTAAGAGGGTTGTGTCATGAAACTATTCAAAACAATACTCCTACTTAAGATGTCTAGTGAGAACCAATTTTAACATCAAACTCCTGGAGCTGCAATATTAATTTACACTCCAGTGAAGTAGTTGCTATGGAATAGCCCAAACATAATTCACCAACTTTGATGGGCAACAAAACACAGAAAACATCTACTTTGTTTTCCAAATAGTGGTGAGTCAGTGCTTTACACACAGCAGCCAAATTTCACTCCTCAGGAGGTAGAATAAATTACTACTTAATTGTGACAAACAAGCAGACCATATCAGACCATGGACATAGTGAATCAGTCTGTGAAGAAACTCTGCCTTGAGTCACAGAACAGCACATTTTTCTCCTGAAATAAAATACTCTTTAAATAAGTCAAATGGTTTCTGCATTAGTTTCCACTCTTAAGACCTGCCACTAATATTGTGCAACTCATTCTAGAAACTCCTATAGCTCTGCAAAAATTAACCTTTTGTAGAACCTTTACTATTACATGCAGATGCTGTTTCTTTTCTTCCTGGGGGATTCCTAAGAGGCATGTTATCCCACAGTGAATTTTGCTATCAAAATGGAGATTAATACATTCAAACCACATAGGCAAGTTATTTTAGATTCAGCAGCAGCTCCTTAACCAAAGCACAAAGGAAACACCCAAATATTTTACACCAATGCTTGTAGGATTTTGGCATGTTACACCCCGCAAAAGAAACTAAGGGAGTTTAATAGATTCTGCACCCATCTTGCCACTGGCCTCCTAAACCACAGAGCAGCCAGTATGTGCACAGGTCAGGCTATCAAGTTAGTTGCATTAAAAAATCCACTGAAGATTGCTAGCAATTCAGAGCAGTACTTTTTTGGCAAAAAAGAAGTCTGCCCAGCTTTTCTTTCTTATATTAAAAAAAATAAAAAATGTATTCATCTGCATAAACTCACATTTTTCCAACAGAGGCATGGTTTTGCCTTGTTATCAATGTCATCGCCTTATTAATTTTTAAGCTCTGTACTGGGACAAAAATATTTTCCCATGACTGTTATACAAAAAAAAAACNAAAAAAAAAAAAAATCACCTTTCCAGCGCTTGGCTGGGATTCTTGCTCTCTAGTCTGCTGCATGTACCTTCACTTCACTATCTTTTATTTGCTTGCTTCATCAGCTCAGCTGTTCATCCTGGAAAGGATGTCTGGTTTCTGTCACGGGCAAGCTAGGATGGCTCCACAAGTCACATGCATCTGGAGGAGCTCCAGGGTAAGTCTGTGCATCAAAGTAAACCCATGAGACCCGTGGAATAAGCCTTCCCCCTTTTATGCCTACTGTGGTCAACACTGCAACAAATTCTAGTGATTTTTAAATTATTTTGATCTGTAAAAGGAACAAGCGAACCCAGGCAGAAGAAACCAAAGCTACATTCAAAAATTTTTGGGCATACCAGGAGTGCTGCATGGCCTAAATTGATCATATATTTGAGAATCTAGAATGGAAATTGCTGTAAAAAAATCTGGGGTATTTTCTTCTCCCCTATGAAAATTTGTTGTATTGCATGTTGATTTCAAAGTGTTTGATGAAAAAAAAAAAAAGTAAAACATTGTAGGCTATTGATATTGGGTAGTCAAGGCTTTGAAAATTCTATTGATACTGAACTAATGCAGTTAGTTGCTTGACTGCAAGAGGCACAACCCTTATTGGGCTAATTGCAAGTCAGATGGAGCCAATCGAACAATACTGAATTATTAAGGTCTTACAGTACATTCTCAGGCTGTTAATATCTATTAGATTACAGCTCCATTATACTGAGTGCTCATTTCAGCAGGAGATTAGAAAGTACATTTATAATGCTGGCTACCCTTTGGGTGGATCATAGTATTTACACACCATATGTCAGCATGAGATTACAGAATGATTTATGCTTTTTGTCCAGACCTTTCAGTAAACTACAAAGCTGAAACGTCACTGCATCCTGACTGTGACAATTCAGCTCTCAAGAAAAGACCACCAGTGACTGGTACAATCATGCTTCATTCAAAGCAACAATTGATTTGTCCTTTCTCAACAAAACTAAGTGATCCATGCTGGTTTTCCAGTCGAGAGGGACATGGAAGATGAACTAGGGAGGTGTGCTTCACTATTAAAAAGCTAGTCCTAAGCTGCATGAGGGGAAAAAAGTGAATAATCATCTCATGTTTTGGAAGAAGCTGCCCCCAAAACCATGCCAACTACCAACACTCAGGTACCCCAGCTCCTTCTGTAATAACCAGACCACCTTTTGTAATCACCAGACAATAACTGTCAACTAGGGAAGAAGACAAGGAAAACCATTTGTACTTGGGCAATTGTTATCTAAAAATAGTTACTCAAATACATAACTGATAATTTCAGCAGCGTGCATCAAAAGAGCAAAAAAGTACCTGGATGCATGCACAAATAGATTAATCAGTGAAAAAATGTAATGGAGCATAAGAAAATAAAAGACTATTAAGAATAATATAAGAATATAAGAATAATATATAAGAAAAATAAGAAAACTTGGATATACTTGACTAGTGGTTCCTAAATGGCAGTAAGGACACTGGGATTTAACACAGTGTTATCTGTCTAAAGCTGAATGGAAGATTTTTGAATGTGTATCTATAGCAAGGTATTTTAAAGATAACTTGTCAAATGAGTTGTTACACTCTGATCAACAAAAAAAGGCATAGAATTTCAAGTCAATAATGCATCAGCTTTGTGGGTACAGGCATGCACTGCAGACTGTACCTTACCTCCAGTATGTAAAGCTGACAAACACCAGCAGTATATTTCATTACTATACTATCAGGTTTGTTAAGTTTCACTGTTTCAGAGACTACCAACTGTATGGGTAGGAGAAAAAAACTCACCTGATTGCACTGTCTCTTTCCTTCCAAGCTATTTTGCCCTTTACTTTTCCTAACTAGTCACCCCTTTGATGATGTTTCAGTAAGAGAGCTGGCTGTGACAGCAAAAGGGAACTATCATCTTTTATTAGAAAGCAGATTTCCTGGATGATGGTAGACGAAAGCACCATCACATCAACAGCACATCTCCCCTTCATCTGAAGGTTTAGTCCATTAGCTGCATGTCAAAACCCAATTACATGTGGAACACAAATAGAAAGGCTAAGCAGCAGAAGTATCCCTCACTTTCCCTTCTTCAGTTAGTAAAGGAGGCTCACTAATCTGTAGGGACGTAAGGGTTTTTAAACAGTGAGGTACAGCACAAGCCTCAGAGATTGAGCCTCGTAAATATTTCAGTGGCAGCAAGAACAGAGTGAGATCAAAATACCTTGTCTGTCATCAGCCTTGTCTGGTCTAACAGGTATCCATGCCTCCTGTAAAGATCCCATTAGCAGGAGGGGACACTTGGAGGAGAATCAATTTCAACTACTATCCTATGCTGCCATCCTCTCCCCTTACATGGCAGCAACTGAGGAGCCTTCAGAGAGAGAGAGCACAGAGGAAAGGCCTAAGAAACAGATAGCTTGTCAAAGTATGAAGGTTTTTCTTTTTACCACAGCTTACTACTAGCCTGTGACAGACAACAGAAAGCCTTCTGCCAATGAGTGGGACGATTCCTTTGAGAACCAGTTCAATTCCTTTCTTGACTAATGAAGGAGGGTGGAGGCAGAACACAGAATTTTATCTAGAGCTAAAAAATTATGTATGTCTTCAAAGCCATTTACCTTTGTCCCTGCTGGACACAAACCTGAAGGTAAAGTATTAGGCTGCTGTTCTCTTATTCCTTCTTGGTTCCACAGTTGAACATGAAGCTTGAAAAAAATCTCTGTAACTTACAGTATTTGTTCCCACCACACTCAGGTTGGTGGTAACATCCCAACTATTTCCCCACCTGTACAAGTGAAATAAGGGGGAGAAAAGGTAGCACTGGAGGAGGGGGAAATTTGCTAGGGTATAAGCATTCTTTGACACAAGGAAAGTGAGCACTAGTCCAAGAATTCACTCAAGGAAAACTTAGGCAAAACTAGCATGCAGGGACAATATAAAACACTTTACAGATGCCAAGTTTAACCACCTGAAATGGAAAAATTCTTTGTTCCAGGTCATGGGAGTAAAGACATACCAACAGATCCTAAACCACATCTATCTCGGACCAGTACTGGTAGGAGAATGTTTTCAACTTTCCAGGCCTGCCCTTGAATGGAAGAATTGAAGAAAAATCTCAGCTGAATATAGAGGACACAAAAGAATATAAATCACTATTGCATGCAAGGCAATTCTGGTTTATTTCTTTCAAAATACTGCACAAATACTTTGTATCATTTTAGGCTACTTCTGTATTGCCCAGCAATCCTGCTGCATCTGGGAATGTGAACTCCTGCACTGAAAAACAATGGTAGTTTGTACAGCGGGGTTACAACATGGGAAGACTGAAGCCTTGAAGGTCTGCTTGGCAGAAGTGAAACACAGCTCCCTAGATGTGTTTTATTTATTCACTAACTGTAGAAGAAAACATGCCCTCATTTATTTATTTATTCACTTCTTGAACCAGCTAGGCCCACAGTTTTTGGCTGGTAGTTTCACTGACAACACAAATCACCTTGGTGCCTCATACAGCTACAGGGGAACAAGAATACTCAGTAATTATTACCTATTGTTCACATTGCAACATCAATTGCCTCTACTACCTAGAAAAAAAGTAACTTTTTTTCCTTATAAATAAACACTGGAATTTCTGTTTCACACAGTTCTAGCCCTCCTTCTCTCCATCCAGGAACTAGGAAAATATTTTCAATTCAAGATGTCCTTTAGCTAGGGAGGGATGGTATGGGTCTCTCCTGGACTGCAAGGCTGACATCAAAACTAGATCTTCATCTTCTCCAGAAACAAAACAAAACAAAACAAAACAAACAAAAAAAACCCCCGAACAATGAAAAAACCAATTAAAAAAACCCAAATCAACATTGCTTGTTTTTTAATGCTGATGAGAATGATCTTTACATGCAATGCTGATACAAAGGTTTCTCACTGGATTTGCCAATTTTCCAGCATTCTGTGGTATCCACCTCTTTCCTCATATTACACAAGTAAAATACAGTAACTGCTCTGTCACATGCAAGCAATTCAATAGAAAATGCTCCTTAAAAATCAGTAGTTTTATCCTTCAACCCTCCTGTCTCTCCTCTTAGGATAAGCAATTTTATTTTGTGTCAGTGTAGAATATAAAAATTGTACTAACCACCTCAGCAGCAGCATAGTCCAACAAATTACTCCATTTCAGGCAACATGTGGTTACTCAAGACAAACAAAAAGGCCTCGTATCTTTTATTTTGCATTAGAAGTTTCATATATTCATTCATAATTCTTGTAGGCAGTCAAAATCTACTAAACTAAATCTAGAACTGTTGCCCCACCTTGATACAAACTTGGGTTAGGAAACAAAGTAAGTTTTATTTGAAGTGAAAAGGAAGCACATGAATACCACAGCACAGTATGTAAAAACAGTCATTCTCAGTCATCTGGAAAGGGAGAATGTAATTACTGTGTTTTCCAGAAAGAAATCAGATTCTTTGGAATAGATAATAATGGTTATAAACTTAAATAGTTCTGGAACATTTCCACATTTTCCAACAATAATCCAAAATAGGTCAGATGTTTTGAGGTGAACACTTGTTGTTTACCCCACACCCAAAGCAAATACATGGAATACAATAAATGTTATTTAAAGCATCTTCAGTGTATAAATACAGAAGTGTCTGCACTTTGGCAATCCTCCAGAGAGGGATCTTCAATTGACTCTAAAGAAAGGAATTTATAAGGGCATCAAAATGTTAGACTTCTCACAAAACATAAATATAACCCCATTTAATTAGGGGAACAGTTTAAGATACGTGCCTTGGAAGCAGAGAAGCACAGAGTTTTCGAAATGCCAGGAAAAGAAGGAGTAACATTATAAAACATTTAACTCAAAATCAGAATTGTTCTTTAATAATTGCAAATCAACTTTTTACAATATCTGTTTTCTAACTTTCTGGGCACACTTCCTGGTAAACACTTGAGTATCCTCTGTGAGTTACAAAGAGTAAGTTTCCTGTGTTACACAGCTAAAAAAAACCTGGACATTCATAACCACTTGGCATCACATCTTTTAAAAAAAGAGATCACACAATAATTTAGACAGCATTTATACCATTATAAAATCAGACTCCCCTTCTTTAATCACTCACAAGAGCAGTCATTAAGAATACAACAGCTTTAGGAATACAAATAATGAGGATGTAAAACTATCTGTGCAAAACTGCATTATTTTTACTGTCTAAAATTTCAGGGAAGTAACACCGCCAAAAGCAGAGAGAGGATAACAAAGACAAACAGTCATGAAAGCAATGCTACCTTAGATTTTCAAACAGGAATTACATTATGAAGTAAATATTAGGTAAAGAAAAAAAATCTGATGGCACCTTGAACAACAATGACAAGTGTCCTGATAATTGCAGTTGAACAGGAATTGATACAGGTTCATGTTAAGAGTCTCTTTCAGGAGTAGCAATTGATCTGGGGGTATCAACTCTAGCATTTCTTCCCATGCAAAAATCTATCTTTCCAACATCTTTGCTTTGCGGGCTACTAATGCATTTAAGAATGAGCAGTCTTTTGAGGAGTGTGCTTTCTTCCATGCATCTGAAATCTTTAAAACAGCTGGATCATTGATTCCCTGGATTTCCCTACTCCAATCCATTTAACTGCAGGAGAGAAAAGCAAACTTCTGTTGTAAGTAATGCAAAGCAAGAGTGGATTGTATCTTATCTTAAGATACAAACTCATCTTCTTAAGCACCACATTTTGAAGAAAAACACAGCATATACTATTCACACATAAAGAAATTATAACTTTGTCTGTTGTTCTCAAAGAATGCACTGATAACTTCAAAAAGCAGGTATTTTTGAAATGACCATAATAAATTAATCACTTACAGATGATAAGATAAAAGATAGTTAGAAACTATCAGAAAAGTAAAAATTTGCATTATCTCCCAACTCCCAGCTTTGGATGGAGCCATAGGATCACCTTTATTAGGGAGCATAGAGAAATGTATCAGTTCAGGACCTCTTCCTCTCATATATAATTCATCACACTAATTAATAACTCATCGTCCCACTGACTTTATAATAGTAGCAAAACTAAACCCCAATTATAACCAGTCTAAAAGACACTTGAGCAAGTTATGGAAAAAAAAATCTTAATTGAACAAGAACTATAGCATAAGCCAAAGAAGGAATGTATATTAAAACTTATGAAAATTTTGAGTTCAACAACTAAATAAAAGGTAATAATACCATAATCACCAGTGGCACCAGGTAAATTGGCACCAGTGGCACAATAAGCACGGTTATAAACTAGAATTTAGTATTTTGTATGTTCATTAATATAAAATACCAAACGTGTTTCACAGAGCAGGAGTAACTCAGACAACAAGAAGAAAATCTGTTCTACTTACCAGGAACACCCAACTCCATTTCTATAAAACGAACGTAATTTTGTGCATTTACAGGCAGCTCATCAAACGTCCTGGCATTTGAAATGTCCGTAACCCATCCTGGGAGTGTCTCATACTGAACCTCTACTTTATTTAAGACTTCGTGATTGGCTGAGTAGCAAACAGAAACAAAAACTTTATGTCCACGGATACTGTATATTCTCTACTATGAAACACTAATGGCAAAGCTTTTATTCTTTCCTCACACAAAGAGGTTTGCTCAGAAGGTAATACAAGCACTGCAGCCACTAAAGTGTCTGGGTTTTTGTTAATATAAGCATAGGGGGAAAAAAAAATCCAGTAATTATCAGGACTCAGACTTCAGGAATTCCAGTGCTCAGTTGCATGCATGTATTTTGCTTAAACCACAATCTTTTCAGTTCAAAAAACAACTTTTCAGGGAACTAATTCCCCAAAATAGTTTGGGTGGTTTTTTTTTTCTGAACAAATACTGAGAACCAGATCCTTCTTCATGAGGGAATTGTGAAAGCAAAATTAAGAATCAGCTTCTAAGTATCAAGCACCTAAAATATATTTTAAAATGGCATAGGAGTGTACCTTTTACTAAACATAGTCATAAGATGTAGTTAAGACTTAAAAGACTTCTGATGCCCACAGACCTTTTGCCCCCAAACTATGCAATGAATTTATCAACCAGTGTGGAGTCCCAGAGGATGTATGAACAATAACTGTTCCCACTACTTCTCAGAACAGAAGCAATTATTTTTTCCTTCATTTAGTAACTTGCTAGAATGTTGTCCTTTAACTATGAATCCTGTGATGATTTCTGGTACTGAAAAAACATGCTAGGCATACTGTTCTGGAACTGAATCACTCCAGTAATTATCTGAACATCAGGTCTGGGAATGACACAGGGCAGCAAAACAAAGGGCTTAAGTCTGAAAATGATCAAAGTATATTGATTAAAAAATGGGAAGAGTATTCAGGCATTCCTTCTTGCCTTCCTGAAGAAGAGGGCATAGTAATTAATGTTATGTAGGCTCTGTGTCTCAGTTCAAGTCACTCCTGCCAGGACAGCTAGTCAGCCTGGGAAAGGGTTTGAGGTGCAAGAGGCACAGTAGAGGTGCAAATACAAAACCGCATGCTAATCCCCTTCAGCATGTGTGTAGCCAACAAACTCAAGCTCGGCACATCGAACAATTTGTTCTGATAGAGGCAACAGTTCAACAGCAGCAGTATTGTAAGGACAGCCTTAATGGACTAGACATTTTGAGAAAAGCTCAAAGACTGATTTGCTGTCCTCAAAGTCTGTTACAGCACAGAAATGTGCAAAGTTTTGGACCAAGGTGCTCCCAGGTTAAGGGAATCCTGAACCAATACTCATGGTAATGAGAACGGACAGGCACATTGAGGATGTCTGGTTGTAGAAGCCAAGGATAAGCACTTTATTGTCAGCAGTAACAACTGAGGTGTTTTTTGCTGTCCAGGTGATCTGTACAACAGAACAGACACACTCAAAATGCAAAACCACAAACTGATCTCCAGGCAGTGCAGATGGTTGCTAGCCTCCCTCTTTCTAAAGAGGGAAAATGAATGAACACCTCATATTGGATGTCCACAGGCCTTTTTTCTTTGAAGCCTCTCTGATGAGGTTAGAGGGAGACCGCTGAAAGCATTTGGTATTGAACAGTCTAATATTGACTACAATCTTCCATTAGCCTGTATTAGTTGAATTCTTTACTTCCCCCTAAGAGAGAAGAAAAAGAAGGGATGCATTGTTTGATGTTTCAAATGAGTCTTTAATTTTGTTCTAGCAGGTGTGATATAAGATGATGTGTGGTAAAGACAAGCCACCAACTGAGCTCAGTGTAGTACCAGATCTAGTCAGCATCTAGATTTCTCTCAGCTTTTCACTGAAGGGATTTATCTTTTAGGATTTCTAGAATATTCTTTAACAGCTTAACTATATAACAGAGCAAATATAATGATATCGTAATTTGAACAGTGATGTGATGCTACTTCCAACTCAGAAAAAATATCTCAGATTTAGGACCTTGGAACCTTTTTAAGAGAAAGATCCTCCAGCAATTTCCAGAAACTGAACATGAAAACAGTCATGTAGGACAGACCAAAGGTGCATCCAGAATAGTGTCCCAGCTCTTTAATCTACAGCAAATGCCCAAGGAAAAAGCACAAGAAAAAAAAAAAAAAAAGCATGAAAGTAGAGCTTGTCCAAGGTAATCTCCCAATTTCCTAAGCATTTGTGTTTTCAAAGTCTCCGGGGCTAGAGGTTATGTCTCTCTGTGCTGAAATCAATTGATGTCTGAACTTGGACAGGAGGCTTTAGAGAACCAGACCATAGTTTTCACTTTCTTTTTAAACTGATTGTCTCAAAGCTAGCAGGAAGTTCTTCCATAAACTCCTGCCACTGGCCAGCAAAAGACAACAGCCTCACTAACATCAACTGAAGCCAGCTGTAAATTTACAAGACATTTTAGGTTCTTGCTTAAGAGGCAATTACAAAATGCACACAGAAAGCTAAGCTAAAAAAACCCTGAGCGAGACTCTGACCCAGGTGGAAAAAAGAACAACATATGAAACATGGCACGCTTTTCCTGAGATGGTGGGTACTATGTGTCCTTCTAACTTAGAGACAGTCATTTCACAAGAAGGGTAAATCATGAACATCTCTAAGAGAGTGGGAGGGTAGGAAGGGGAGAGAGAAAGAAAAAGTCTGCCAGTGAGAGCTTCCCAGACTAGTTTTCTTCTAAATCCAATTCAAATGTCAGTGGCACATTTGAAAAAAAAAATATATATATACGAGCACACAGCATGCAGAAATGTAGACATCAGAAACAGTCTAATGGTCTGCAAAACACAAAGTGGGAATAAAGTTACCTTTTGTTTTTTATGCCAGGGGCAGGGGTAACCTGCAAGCATATGTGCTGAAAATGCTGCCAAATGTTGAGGAGTATAGCAAAGAGAGGTGTGGAACACAGAGGCACTGTGAGAGACAGCATCTTCCAGCTTACCAGAAGTTCAGCTCAAACTCCTTCCTGACGCTTTAAGGAAGACAGCACGTCAACAGCTTCTACTGAAGTTCTACCAGAATTCTTTATTGCTCATACAGTAAAAATACAGGCAGGCAAGTCACATTGTGCAGCAATGACCAAAGGCCAGCTGTTACCTAGGGGCATACAGGGAACAAAGTCTGCTCCCTCAAGAGTTGTATCTAACAAGATTCTGGCCCTGAGACATACAGAGGTTTTCCTGGCTTGAGCACAAGGTCATACAACGGGCTACAGAGAAAGCATTTACTGAGTAGTTCTCAATTCAAACATGCAATCTCCATTATGTTCAAAGGCCATTTCAAGTAAACACAACTGTCCTTAATGTTTTGATATAAGTACCAATCATGTAATACCTGAGTCTTAAAAAGGCAAAAGCATTCCCTGGTTTAGTGCAAGACGAGTACTAGATTTCCTGAATCAAAGTCATTCAGCATGCATTCAGACTGGAATTGGCACTTTTGTTTGAAGATCCTGGACAACAAATCAGTTAAAGAACTCCCACAAGCACATGGAGAAACAGAAGACTTTTTTAAAAATTCCTTATGAATTACTCTTAACAGATATGTGCCATTTTCAATGACTAGTGGCCGATCATCATTCCTTTATACATAATTACATCTTTGTACTACATAAATCCTGCTGTGAGTTGTATCCAATACTGTAGTTGATCTCCTCGCCCACAAGAGGTTCTCTAATGATGATGATGATATCACATGAAAAATTGTAACCTGTGACTAGCCTCTAACCCTCAGGTACTAATTAGAATGAAAAGGGGCATCTACGCGCACATTATGAAAATCAAAAAGCCCTATCTTTAATACTATTTTATGTTCTTTTTTTTCTGGAATATGTCTATCTATCACAAACTGAACAAGACGCATTATCTATAAAAACACAAGACTTGTGATAGTTGAATATTTTAACATGCAGGTACACTCTTCAAGTAAAAATGACCACTGTGCTCCTGAGGAACTACAGTTCCTATCATGCTAATCTGATGTACATTAGTCACGCAATAGAAAATAGTCTTGCTTTCACCTAAACTAGTTGTTAATTTCTAGTCCCACCCCCTGTCCCTCTTTTACACTGTTCAGCTTTTGTAGGTTTTTGGCTGCTCTGTAAATCATTAAAAGGAAAGTGAACTGTTAGAAAAGTAACAGAGGGAAAGAAAAAACTTAGCTTTTCAACAGGACCGGTTCTCTTATGGGGTTCACTGCATGTTTAAATGAAGACCTGGACTGCTAAAAATGGGCATCAATACAGTAGCGGGAACAAGATAATAGAATTTAGAGTATGAAACAAGCTTCCAATTTAGCTTGAAGCTGATTCAGGCAGTATAAAATAAAAAGGACAAGTAGTAGCAACATTTATGCTTCACAAGCTTTATATAGCTCTTTGAATCCTTCTAGTAGACAAAACCCAGTATTTGGTACAGCTATCTTTAGGGTGCAGGTACTGGTGTGGTAACTTTTACCACACATGCGGTGCATCTGGAAGACATTAACGGCTTGATGCTGAAGTAAAATATTGCTCTGGTAAGTTTTACAAGTAGAAGTCAAGTGCATTTGAAAGTACCACATTGCATTTCACCAAAATCTAAAATTTTTAAATAAGCAGTCTTACCAGGAAAATGAGGTATGATTTCACCATCTAGTTTGTATGCAACACCAACTTTGATTTCTGGAAATACATCCAAGATATCCAATTTGGTAAGTGCCAACCTATAAGGAAACATTACTCTGGTTAAACAAGTTCAACAACTCTTGAATCTTATCACATTGTAAAAAACCAAACAAACAAACATAAAGAATCAAACAAAACTGTTTTCTGCAATTAATTTTATTTTTTTAGAAAAATATCTCATATGGCACTATTCTGTTATCTGGTCTGACTTAAACACTCCAAACTGAAAAACAACCAACCACTGAAACAGGATGACAGCAACAAAAAAGGATTAAACACAGTTTTTGTCGCATCCTTCGATCTAGCACTGAACGAAAATATCCAAAAAAAATCAAAGAACATGTATTCTCCAACTGAATGAAATTTGTCTATGGCTTTAAGTGTTATAATTTTAATTGGTGAGGGTGCTGCCAAGATACCTAACACCACTTAAGGTATAACCATTTAAGATGACCATTTCATTGCATGATGCCTGTTAGTGTTTGTTCCTGTCCTTTGCCAAATGTTCCTGTCCTACAGTGAAGGCAGAAAAATAATCAAACATGGGTTCTACAAATACCTGGCTGCATCTTATTTAAAAGAAAACCCACAAAGAACAAGAAAAACAGAAGTTTTTAAATAAAATACGTTATTTACACTATTTGATCTGCTAGAAATTTTATACCAGTTTGTTTCAGGCACCTATCTTTCATTTTGATTGACACCCCAATGACATATCTGTATTTTTGATATTCGCACATACTAATGGAGATACTGATGCATTCCCATCTATCTTATTTTGAAGATAAACTAACAAAAGAAATCTTCATAAAGAAAGGAGACAAAAATCTACATGTATGAAAATGTCAAATGTAAAAATATTTAATGATAAGAAAAATGAGGAACAGCGAATTTATCAAAATATCAAAACAATCAACTGATCAATATTAACAGTAGAAATGTTACTAACTAGTTTATGCACAATTTACAGTAACCTACAGCACTGGATGACTTCATAATTTTCTAACAAGTTGCCAACAAAGCTCAGCAAACAACTCACGCAGTAAATCCATTGATCATGTAGACATATCGGAGTGAGACAAGGTCCAGCCAGCCACATCTTCTCTTCCTACCAGTGGTAACACCAAACTCTTTGCCCCTCTGTTGCAGCAATTCTCCAATTTCCTAACGAAGAGTAAGACACACGAGCATGTGGGTTTCTTTTGATTTGCAATACATGATGCAGGTGTTTGTTTACTTAACATTTTACAATATATTGTAAATTACCTTAAAAGTCCTTCCCCCAGTTTTTCACAATGCTGTTCATTTGGATGAAGACAGCAATACAAAATGTTCTAATTCAAGAGAACAATTTTTAGGCAAACTTCTCAAAATTTGTTCCTACTCTAACCTTCTATTCCACAGAAATGTCTAAGAAAACTGCATCAGGTTTGGCAGTCCTGTGAGCTCAGTCTAGAATCAGAAGATTGAGACGTCCAAACACACTGTCACCTACCTACCTGCACTTAACCATTGTTAACACAGACTTAACAAAAGATAAACAAGACACACCAAGTTATTTCACCCAGCAGTTCCCACCTGAGGCTGCAGTACTCACGTTATCCTGTTCTGTAGGAAAGGCACCAATTCCAACTCTGGTTGTGTAGGCTTTCACAACCCCATACACTTCCCCGACGTTCTGCGGCGGCATGCCCAGACCTGTGCACACCCCTCCAACTGTGCAGTTTGATGAAGTCACAAAAGGGTATGTGCCTATTAAAAACCAAGGCACTGGGTTTAGAAAGTTATTAAAACACTGCGTTTAAACTGTTTTTTTAAAAAAAAAAGTCTCACCTGGTGAGAAAGAGTACTTGCACTACACTTACCTAGATTTTGCAACACTCAAAACCAAAACACAGGATAAATATATTTTACAGTCAAAACACATTCAATGAGCTCTTAGCTTTGTATGTACATTGTCTGATCCACCTTCACTGGAAAAGGTAACAATCTTACTACTTCAACTGGTAAAAATGGACTATATAACAATTCTGAATGATTGTACAGGTAAAAAATTGGAGTAAGACACCTGAAAAACATGCCTTGCTTTCTGACATTAAATATACTCACTAAATGAACACTGCAAAAATTTGAAGGGAGACTCTTAAGAAAACAGTATTAGAAGGTTAGAGAATAGAGGTTTCCTATTTTTAATTTTTGGAAGAAAAAATTAAATACAAACTCTACAAACTGATCAGAACATCATCAGGACCAGAAACTGCAATGAAATGCAGAATTCCAGAAAGGACAACTTTGTTTGCATAATCAAATAAAAAAAGATCATTAAAAAAAGAAGACTCCTGGAATATAGTCTAGTGGTACAAGTTTGTATCTAGTACAAAATGCAGCCTGGACTGCAAAGAAAAAAGTTAAACGTCTCAGAATCCTTAGGTTTATACATTTTTTTTATTAAGTAGTGGAAAATGAAACTGAGCATGCCAGTCCTCAGCTGAATTGTGAACAAATACTTCAGCCTTACTATAACTGCACATAAGCAAGAAACTTCTACCTGTTGTATAAGACTTTTTTGTATGTCTTTTGATACGAATCAGAGATACGTAAGAGAGGAACAACCAAGACAAAAGGAACTAAAAGCAATACAGTTCTTTCAGTGATACAGACATCTTTACAAAGTCAAAAAATCCTTCTGAGACTGATCAGTTAGGTTTCACAGATTAGCTTCAGGTATCTCAAATCACTCCAGAGAAACACCCAGGCTTACAGGTGATATGTAACAGCAGTTTACAAGCATTCATTAGTTTTTAATCTTAGAACACAGTTGTAAAGCTTTTCTTAGTACTGACAGGTGAATATAGCTAGTGGATGTCAAAAACAGAGTCAATGAACAGTTCTTGCTCACTTTTGCCTCCCATCCTGATGTATTCACATTGCTTTATCATTACTCCATGTTTAAAAACACAGAAGACCATACATCCCCACACCTGCACCCCCCATTCCCAGACAAATGCACATAGGAACTTCATTACAGACTCCAGAAAGTGGGATGGACTGCAAGCTTGGGGATTTACTATCCTCACACCCAACAGACACACATTCACAAAACTCACTTCAATATTAAGACTTCTATGCAACAAAGCACAGACAACAGCCTCATTCAGAATGCTTCATAATCAAATTGGCCATGTCAAACCTTTTGACTAGGGCTTGTCTATTGTTAACACAAGTGTCCAATCCACTGATGGTATCTACCTACAGAGAGCAGATTTTCTTGTGTGTTTGAGTCTCACAGCAGAGGCACGAAAAAATGTAACTAATCTAAACAATTCTGTATGTGTTATAGACATACCTGATGTGTTTCAGACTGCCTGCACCTTCTATTTACATGAAATCCAAAATAGTCACCGTTTACAAGAACACAACCCCCCACAGACAGACTTCTTTTGCAAATATCTCCGTTTTGCATCAAAGATTTCCCTGTGACAAGCATATATGAAGACTTCTTCCCTCTTTCTTTTTTCGTCTTGTTAAAAAAAGCATGTGTCTTCTAATATTCAGATTATTATGAGGAAGTTTGGTGCTTATACTTACAGTGACTAATCTAAGACATCTTACTCTTAAAAGAAGAGGCTTTCAAACTCAGTATGTTTGA
This sequence comes from Donacobius atricapilla, assembly GCA_013397315.1. Lineage (NCBI taxonomy): Eukaryota > Metazoa > Chordata > Aves > Passeriformes > Mimidae > Donacobius > Donacobius atricapilla. The sequence continues at coordinate 185,784 of WBMY01015128.1, read as the reverse complement.
AAATGCCCAATACCAGAACTCGTATTGGTTGAAAGCTGAGTGCAGGCTGGTTTCATAACTGTTTGACAGCAGTCCTTACAGGCTTCAATTTCAGGTGTCTAGCATCTTCCCAACAATAAAAATGATGCCTTTACAAGGCTAGTGAGACTGAAGAAAAATGTGACAAAATGCAGGAGCCAATGACATAGGTTGCTTACGCTTCCACAGAGGTAGATTATCTTGTCATTACAACATAATAACCAAACATAATCATCTCATAAAAAAGAAGCTGCTTCTACGACCTAGAATCTTCTAATTTACTAGCAAACTTACAGTGTTTTAAGAAAAACGGCATAATTTTGAATATAAAATAGATTGGGATGATCTTTTCAGTCCTGCCTCATTAGCAATCCAGATTACCAACATCTTTCCCAACAATGTGAAACAGTGGAAAACTAAGTGTTATATAAAGACACTTTTTAAAGTGTTTTCAAAAAAAAGGAAGCTGATTTTTCAAAAGTCAAGAAGTATTTTGCATATATGCTTTGCCTCTCAAAGCTCTCCATTTTTATTCTCAAGTGACTTCCACAGATGTAAAAAATTGTGAGTTATTTCATTTAAAATTTAGAGATGCTGAAGTAATAGCTACACTCTAAAAGGAGTCACTTGATCTTTACGGTCATTCAAATTATTGCTCTTGGGAAAGCCTACATCTTTTTAATTTAATTTAATTAACACACTCCGTCACCCACCCCTGTATTATTTGCTAGTCATAGAGAGCGCTGTTCTTCCAAAAACAAACCACTTCTGCCATGAGAACAGCTTTTCACAGGAGAGTTTATATTTAATGTTCCTCTTTCACAACACAAATGTATATCAACATGTGTCTCAAAAAGACCATACCTACCAAAATCTATGTCCAGTAGTGCTGCATTTGCACCTTCAACTAAGATCTTCTTTGGTGGTCCATGTAAAGCCTCATACATGAAATAAACACCATCCCTTACCATTGGTTTTACTTTTTCCATGTAGCCCTGAATAACACAAAAGACTATTGTATAGTATAATCTCATTATGACAAAGGCAGCCAGAATATAATTGCTATTGCTCCCTCGTAACAATGCTCATATTCCTTTCGAAGAGGAAAAGCAAACAAAGACATGTTAAATATGCCATAATATGAACAAAGGGAGGAAGAATGTGAAACTCAGATTTACACAACAGATAATGTACACTCTTCCTAGGAGGAAAGAAAAAAGGGGGAAGGACGAGGAAGAAAGAATAATCCAAACTCCTGGAATGTTTTAGAAGTATTAAGCATGAATATTATCACTGTACTGTATTTGGTCTTTCATTTCTAAGTGTTCAAAACATGTCCCTCAAAACCAGCATGTAGGAAGTTCCACTTCTGGCTATCGGAAGCTAACAAATGCATACAATTGTGCGCTGTAAATTTTAAGTAAAAGTGAAGTTATTTATTGGAATTAAGCATCAAATGCCTGAATGCCACTGAGTTGCTGAATGCAAGAAGCCAGTAATGTTCAGGATATCACTTGGTACACAGCCTTTCTCCCCCATGAGGACACATGAAGTTCTCATCTTAACTATTTACTCCACGTGAAATGTAACACTTTGTCTTTCAGAATGGAATCAAGTGCATTACCATAAGACAAGTAATTTTTCTCAAGCTAAAAATATATGTTGTCTTTCCACCTTAACAAGGAGTTTCAGATATTCTGTAATCCTGAACTGCAGTAAGTAAACTATAAAACATCACGACGCAATCAACTCTAACTGGTTTCTAGACCTACATATTAATAAAAATACTATAACTCAACATGTGCAACAGGCCTTATCTAAAGTAAAACAAATAGAAGTGCTATGAACTCCCACATATTCTATTCTAGAGCTGTAAAAATTGAAGGTAGAGGAAGGATGATTTCTTTGGCCTCATTTTCTTAAAGAAATATCATTTAATTGTGTGTGCCCTCCCTGCTCCCCACACATCTCAATGGTTTTAAACAATGTCACATTTGGTTGACATTTTAAGGGTTAAAAAAAAATCTCATAAAGGTAAGTTTCTATAAAAAACATTAACAAAAAGGTTGGCTATAACAGTGAGACACCTCACAAGATTTTCAGATAACTTGGATGCTGTGCTAATAAAACTTAATACCAGTGAGGAAACTCTCAACCATCCCAATTGCAGAGAAAACATCAAATCAGAATCCATAATTTACAACAAGACCAGTTTGCTGGCAATCAGGCTTCATTAGTTCTGCTGCTATCAATTTTCCTATGTTGCTAGATTTCTTTTTTTTAAGGCTTATTACTTAGAAAAACTGTTTACTTCAGTTCTTAACTTTCTGAGACAAGGACTTAACATTCTGCTTTACAATGGAATGCACTTCCCCCAGCTACAATCCTGGTTCTTCTCCTAGACTGTATGTTTGAGTAAGAAGTAAGTCAAGAAGAAAGTGCCCCATACAAGCCTTTTTCTTAAAATTCAGAGTCTCTTCCTCGAAAGCAAGTTTGGAAATGTTGCATAAAACAGGGCCAAGTGTGTCCTTAAGGATAAGCAGCAGACTCTCCAACACTGATACATACATATGGTCTCCCATGATATGGTCCAACTCCTCACACAAGCACAAGTCTCCAAGCACATCAGTCGCCAAGGGATTTGCGTATCAGTAACTGCATGTGGTGAGTATATAATCGAAGAGACAGAAGCAGGCTTACCTTCAGCTTTTCCAATTCCCCTTCAATATCTATCTTTAAGGTAGGATATATTGCTTTGTACTGATTGGCTAACACTTTGAACCTGAAAGGCAAAAATGCTTCACTGAGGTTTCGGTTGTTTTCCTCCTCAACTCCCCACCAACCCTCGATTTTTACTGGTTACATATATGCAGTTATTTGGTAATTTAATCATTTCAAACAATGAATTATAACAATAATCATGACCATACAATTTAATAAAATTCTATGCAATTTTTTATTTTAAAAGAACTTTTAATTAAGAAAAATAGCAGGAATCAGATGCAATCGCTTACACAGGGTACTATCCAGAAACTGAAAACTATGCTTACAACTGTATACAGTAATTACCTCTCAGAAAAGTCATCAAAATCAGAAACAAGATCACACATTCTGAGTCCACTTCGAGCTGCCTTTGAAGAATATACTGGACCAATTCCTTTTTTGGTAGTTCCCAGACTTTGAAAAGATAAAGAGTTATTGATATAAAGCTGTTTTTTCTTTAAAGCTATTCCATCCTTAGCATAAAATGAAATGGTGTTAATTTTGAGCATTTAACCTTGTTTTAAGCATTTAAAGATACTTTAAATAGAAGATTTAGATACTTTTAGGATGCAACCTAGTGTCAGAATGTCTCTGTTTATACAAGCAAATATGTTAATCTTCTATATACTTCTGTTTTTAAACCAATAATTTCTTGTACTTTAGTGAACACTTATATGTTTATTTGTACACAATTCTGAACTTTCATACTTAAAGAACCAAATATCAAGAAAACATCCTTCAGTATTATGAACCAAAACTAAAACATCATCCTAAAACACTGTCCTGAAGACCTAAAGAAAGTCCTCCATAAAGCAACAGCACAAAGACCGTGGACTAAGTTTGTATAAGAAATTTCTTTTCATTCTAAATACCTCAGATGGAGCTAGGAAAACAGAAAACACTGCCAAACATCCGAAAGTGACAGAGACACTCAAAATGCTCTATGTTAAGAGTTCAGGTATGGATTTTCCACTGTAGCTGATTCTTAAAATCTGAATTCTTTTTCTTACTTAACTTTCTTTCTACCTCTCCACTCTGCCTGAAAAGCCTTTTCCAGCTTAAGTCCTGATGATATAATACAAAACTGGCTTGCACTGACTTTACTGTGAGAGAAGTACAGAGAATGTACTTCTGCCATAGTCATGCTAAGTACCTATCAAAATGGAGGCAAACTGCACTCATCACAGGCAGATTATCAAATATCTTCCCCATCATGCTCAATACATTAAGTAACTTTTAAAGGAGATGTGAACAGGTCTGCAGCATTTTTACAAGTGCGCTACACGTTGCTAAGCTTAATTGTGCACTTAGTTTAATAAACTAGCTTGGTTTGGGGTTTCCCCCCACTCCCCCATCAGACACAGAAAACATTGTCTTCTTCAGCTCTAAATTCTGCATATGCAGAGTGTCCCAGAGTTCTTTTCAAACTGCCTTGAAGCTACCATACTCAATTTAAGAGGGTCCCCGGGTAAAGCAGGAGGCACAGGTCATATCCAAACTTTTGTGTTATTCAGTATCACTTGATATGTCAGTGAACAGAAATACAGTTCACATTAAGTACATAACTCCTTGGCAATTTGGATTGGATTCAAAAATACCTTGGAAAAAAACCTGAATTCTTCCAATTAGACCCAATACTAAATAACCTCAGGGAGTTTACCTCCAGTCCAAAAAAAAAAAAAGACCTTCTAATGAACTTTGCATCACACTGTATCCTTTAAGCAGACCAGGACATTGTGGCTTAAATAATTGACCGACTCTAGCCTCCACCGGAATTTATACTCTCCACAGAGAATATTTTAAAGGAAAGGTTGGTTTCCATTTATTTTGTTTCATTAAGACATACCAATTAATAAAAAAGTTGTCAGAAGACTGTACTTACAGAAGCTAAGACAATTGTATAAGCAGAATATACTGTATTTGTATAAGCAGAATATACTGTATTACATCAGTTTTTCTACAACCTTTCTGCAAGGGAAGCTACGTGATGAACCTTACTGGTGACAGTTTTTGAGTTACATTTGACCTGGCAAAAGCATTCAGTTAAAAGAAAAAGTAAACTTACCATTTAGAATGTTCCAAGTCCTAGGCACAAATGAATTTTAACACCAACTATGTTATGTACTCAAATCTACATTAAGACATGCTAGCCGGCTATTTCAATTCCTTGCCCCCAACAAACAAGAGACAGTCTTTTGATAATTCATGATAGCCTGTAGTACTACTCTCCCCATTACAGTTGTTTAGCCTTAAAATTTAGGAGGAAACAGGGTAATTTTAACAAGCTTGCAAACTGTATGTTGCAAAATATCAAGAACTGCACAGAAGGAAGAAATATAGCATTTTTAAGAGTGACTTTGTTTTTTGGTTTGAATGCAACTTTTTTCCTGAGTTCTTTTAAAGCAAATTAATTGGGCTTTCCCTAACAATCATTAAGCAAAAAAGTGGTGCCTTCTGTCAAGTAGCTGATTTGACTGACAGTGCTTTTAGCTGCAAATATTGTCATATAGCAATTTTAGCTTGTGCTCCATAAAAATTCACTCTCTTAAGCTTATTATCATAGCTGAAACATTTTTCAGGTTAAGTCTGTCTGAATTACTTTTCATCCATGTAGTCTCTGGAAGTTCTCCTAAGTTTCCTGTTATCTGAGAAGTCTATAGCACTACATTGCTTCCCAGCTGTAGATAGGTCACTATTAATTCTGCCTGCTTTTTCCACATCCCCAAGAACTAGTGAGCTACTTGGAAAGCACAAGTTAAAAACACAGTAAGATAGTTTCTCTAAGTTTTGAAAGCTTCAGAAAGTCAGTAAAATTCTGCAGAAAACAGTATGAATATCTATGTGCACCTCTGACTTTCAGTTATTCGGAGATGCCAAAGGGGTCCTTCAATATTCATAAAGAGAAATCTATTTTTACAGAAACAAATACCTCCAGTAAACAATTAAAACCCTAGGAAGCAGAAACTAGCACATTAATAACAAGAAACCTTTACATAAGACAAAATATCAAGACTGAACCCTTTAATAAGGCATATAATCTTTCACTAGAAGATAAAGTGTAAGAAACAATCTCAGCATAGTCCACATTCAAGAGTTACATGGATAATTTTTTTTAACCCACAGACAAAGCAAAACAGAGATTCAACGTATCAAGTTCTGTTTGTACTAAGTCATCCCATGTTTGACAAAATAAAACTACCTACTTCTTTCCGGCTTGCTCTTGCCTCTGTTGTTCTTGGATGCCATCAGCAGCTTGATGGAAATCAAACACTAATAAAATAAAATAATTTGAAAGTTCGTGTGAAACAAATTATTATATCAGCAATGACTTCTTCAAACCAACTCTAAGCCTATTAACCAATGTGGAAAATAAATATACACACTGAAGAAAGACAAATAAAATTACAGGAGTTGTTTCTTCTCTTTTACATTTTTCACAGGGAAGAGTTCTCAGGTTTTTCAGAGACTTTTTTTAAAGTCTTTGTTTTGTAGAATATTTGCAGAGTGAGTATACATATCCCACAGAATAACTATGCCATTTCAGCTTTGTAGTGGCCCCAAAGAATATATAGATAAATGAAGAAAAAATACAGTTAAAAAAAAAAATCCTGGAAATAGGATATAGTAAAAAGAAGTCATATTGCTAAAATTTAGATGAGACCTGAAAGTTAACATTCTCACTCATTCTACAGATTTCTCAAACAATTTTATTTTTGTTTTAGGCAACATCAATTAAAACATCTATGAAAATACAAAAGCTCCCACCAATGTCTGTTATGTAAACAGAAGTCAACTTCATAAGCCCTGACTATGTTTTTACACATTATATTGTTATTAATGATAAAGATTATGCAAAGTATCCCTTGCATCAATTCTTTATCTACCATAAAAGGAAAAAATAAACCCCACAAAACAGAACAACAACAAAAC
>WBMY01015128.1:159975-179046 GCA_013397315.1 Donacobius atricapilla | reverse complement strand
ACCCCCCCCCCCCCCAACAAATCTTACAGGACTCACATCAAATGCAAAGATTGGTAGGCTGGTGCACAGCTTATAGGCTATAGGTTTTCTTAAGTACTATTTCCTAAAATTAAGAACTATCTACACACTGCACAGGAAGGACTGGTTTAGTAAGTACGCTAATCTCTCCAGAACAAGAGTGGTTTTCCTGTTTGCCTTACTGATTTGGCTTTGCATTTATTTCCACACATTCCTGTATTTTAAAGAATTACATTATGCCCAGCAGCGTGAACCTACTTTTGGCGGATCTTTTGTTACAGACTAGTCACTCATAGATCAATATCCATTTTAGAGAAGACATTTTTATCATGGTAACAGATTTTCAAATCGTCATCAAAACTTTCTAAATAGAGGCATTATGAATGCTAATTTTTGTGAAGAGGTTGAATGATTATGAGTGACAGTCAGCAACTGATCCATTTTATTCACAGTCTGTTTAATTATGAAAAATTCACAGCATCGTCATTAAAATATAATCACCACAGAACAGTTTTTCTAGTAATCAAGCAATTTCCAAATTCTTCACCTACAGTGATTCTACTATCAGAAAAGATACTGGTAACTTAGAAACAATTACTAAACTATTTCAAAGTCATTAGTTACTCTAAAGAAAAAACATATTTACTCTGAAATAACTGTCAATAAGTTCACTCACAAAGCTATTCCAGACTGGTGTAAAAAACAAAACAAAGCAAAACCAAAGAAAGCAAATCCAAAAGCAAAACTCTTTTTCCCCCGTGTTACAAGCTTTTATCTTATAAAGTCCTGAACAGTTTGCATCCTCAGAAAACGACTACCAGAGGTAGCACTACTGTTAGAATATCTAAAGAGCTAATCTAAAGGATGAATTTATGTAATAAAGACGTAGTAGAAGGGGTAGAGGAAGAGTTTCTAAAGCTCTGTGTGGGTGGACTGGACTCAACACTATTTTATTTCAGGCTTTGAACAGCAGTGCTGTCTTGAGCATAGGCTGGATTCAGTGCTTCACTGATGAGCTCCTTGTGAGGAGGGCAGCCATCCTCTTCATCCCTACAGAATCCTTCCCAGAAAAATCTCCTTTAGGAAGCATAAGGCAATTTGCTTGGTAGGGAGACCACAAGTTTCAAGTGACACCCGGTCACCTGATTTCCCTGCAGAAATGTTACTGTAAGCAAGACCACTCTTACACCAAAAGGGGAAATGAATCCTTAGCCAATTCACTTCTGAATGCTTTCTGACTGCACTGGGCTTCTAATCTGACTTGGAAAGTGAAGCTGCTTTCCTGCCTAGGTGATGCTTATGGAATAGGATTAAAAAATCACTGGAGTATAAACCTGAGAGGATTCCGAGTGAAAATTTTTTTTCTAGGACCTTGAATAAACCAAAGCAACCCAGGGAGACTTAAACCAAAGGAAAGTACCTATATAAAGAGATGGATAAAAATTATCATACTTTTACTGCCACAGAAAGTCCATAAAAAGAAAAAATTAACAACAAAAAAACCCAACAAAAAACAAACTACAAACAGAAACTTACCAATATGAGCCCTGTCAGAAATTATTAGTCTCTTTTCCCAGCCTTCGAGTCCTTTAAAAGCAAAATGAAATAGTTAAATTATGTTTTGTATAGCATTTTTGTCTTCTGATGTATAAAGTATAAATACTTTTCAGGCTTAGTTTTCAGTCAATCTATTTTAAGACTGAGCAATCACATTGCAGAGTAAAAAAAATAATTTCAGTAATTAAAACTTGGCATCAACCTATAAAGCTGAGAAAATCAGGCTTATTATGAAAAAGAATTCAAGCTACTAGCTCCTCAAATTTAGCAAACAATTAGAAGCTCTTTTGGTTCTGAATAATCTAGACCCTTGATTTTCTCCACTTGCAGCAGACTGCTGTCAAGCATGGCTATAGACATAACATGAAGTAACCAAAAACTGAGTTCTGAATCAAGAAGTGATTACTACAGCACCTGTTTACATTAACATGGTCATCGAAATGTACACCAATATTTTAAGAGTCAAAATTACTTTGAACAGGTTAACACACTTTAAAAAAAGCCATTTCACTTCTTAAATTCACATTTTTAAGCAAAGAAAATGTCTGCAGACAATTTTGATTTAGATTATATTCTGAAACTGCACAGATTCCTTTTATCTGCCTTCCCATGAGGGCTCTGGCACGTAGAGCAAGACTCCTGTCAGAAAGCAACAGCTAAAGGGAGTTGTGGAAAAATACACTGTATGTAACTTCTACAGAGGCATCTATCTAAATCATTTGAGGAGTGTCCCACAAACTATTTTAAAAGTAGTATGTTCAAATTCTCACCTTTTCCTTTCTTTAAGTTTTTTTCAGCTTCTTCAAAGAGTCCTGGCAAATGAATTACAACACCATTTCCTGAAGAAAATCATTATACAAAATTTAATTATGTTGAGCACGGGAAAAAGATTTTAAAGTTCAAAGACACTTCATATTTTGTGTGCAGAGTATGTTATTTAAGTTTTTTAACTTAATGCAATTTTGATTCTTAGGAATCTGTCTAAGCCGGATTTGCTCCTAAAGTACGCATTTCTACCCACCTGCATTGAATCTTTCTAATAAACACAACAAACTTTCAATTCAGATCAGCACAAACAGTAACAGAATCGTAGAACAGTCCAAAATCCAACTTCCCCTTCCTCATATCTAAAATTAACTTCCCTCTTCGTACTTCATTTTAATAACCCTATTGTTTTCTAAAAGCTTGGCACATTTCTATCGCCATTATAAACACTAGCATCCTTGCAGGCACTTTTTTTGCTGTAAACAGACACAGAATATTGTGTACATAGAGATGGGACTGTTAAGAGACAAGCAAAAACAAGAGGAAAAAGCCCGATCAAAAACAAGCTTGCCTTCCTACAGCTGTCACATTACTCAGAAAAAGACTACTAGTTCATACAATTACCCAGCATCACCGAGTGCCTAGGAAGGAGCATTCTCACAGCAAAACTGAACCATCTCAAGGACATACCAAACTCAGTAGATTCAAAGCTACCAGTAGAACATCTAGCTGAAGAAGGGATCTGCCATCCAAAATTATTTGCACATCACCTAATTTCACACTGATAAAAGCATTCTAAATATCAAAACACAAAGTATTTTAGGACTTCTTTACTATTACCATCATGATGCAGTCCTAAACAATAGGAATGCTCTTATTATAATACTCCAATCATTCCGCCCGTACCCTTTTTTTTTTTTTGAACATGTATGTTCTTTCAGTGGAATCCTAAGCCTTTTTTCCCCTGAAAATAGATTTTATACATAAGGCATACCTAAAAGAAAAAACTTCAGAACAGACAAGACCAAAAGAGAGAAGATACGGGCAAGATGGTTTGTAAAAAGTTCTCTCCCAACTACTGTATTGTTAAAGGATGGGGGCTTTCCTATTCAACCAAGTCCACCAAAGAACACAAGGCAAATGGGCATCCTTTTTTACTGTTTTCAAGCAGTAATCTGAAGAAACATAGTACAGTAACATCAAAAGAGACTAGAAGTAGTATTAGCTGCCTCAGCCCTAAGAACTAGGAACAGTTAACATCCCAAACTTCTCGTCATCAACAGGAATCTATTTCCATGCCCACTGGCTCCATTTCTGTAGAAGTATTAGGCAGGACAAGTTGATCCGTAACTATCCCATTATCAAGTCACAATGTAACAGCTGAAAAGAGGCAATTAACCACCAAATCCCATTAAGTACAGATTTACTGCTGACAGAGTATACTGTCGCTACCAGCTGGACTGTTTATGAATCAACATAACTTCTGACAGAGGCCCTTCAGTGGCTCTTTAGCCAACTGTCAATGACTACTTGCTCTTGGCAAGACTGCAGGCTCAAAGCAATGAGATGCAGGAGGGAGTGACAGGAAGAGCATGACAACAGAATCCTGACTTGTAGAAGTACACTGTGTAAGGGACAGGAGCTCTGGGTACAAAAGCTGCAACATGTGAAGTGTGGATAAGTCATAGCCTTTAGTGACCCAGAGACCCAACCTGTTTAGTGAAACAGCACTCTGCACAAACACAGTTATAATTGTGTGTACACGTGGTTTAAGTTTACCTTCCTTTTTAGAAGGAAATTCTATGGGCTACACCACATTATTAAGTAGGTTGGCCATCCAAGCGATCCAAAGGAAATAAACCCAACCACACAGGACTGGAAACAGGATTCCAAGAGAGGGAGAGCAGTAAAGGGGTAAGTAGTTTTTTAGGAGCAACAGACTAGAGAGCCTAAATCCCTTTTTACAGTGCAAACAGATCACACATCCTGACATCACCTAGTACTGCCACTGCCCTAAACCTTCCAACGTACTCTGCTGAGAGGACTTCTTGGGAAGAACTCTAGTGTGAAGTCTTTTGGATTTAAATTACACAATCCAAAGGAAAAGGGAGGGAAGCTCTACGGTTCAAAAAGTACTGGTAAGTACTTAACACGGCTGAAAATTAAAAGAGGGAGGGTTATTCTGAGAATAAAATAAATAAATGTTAAGAGAAAATAAGAGACAATAGGAGAATGAAGACACACTGGACAGCTAGCTGTCTACATTGCTAAGATAGTAAGAACAAAGGTGAACTACCCAAGACAAAAGAAATTTCTGTAATCCAAACTTCACAAATGAGTAAGGGCAGTATTAGGAAGACAGTAAACAGTCTAAGCCTATAAAAATCTGAAGAAAAAGAATCCTGATCCTGTATGTCCTCAGACACATTTTGTTATTTTAATATGTCAGAAGCCTGTAACTACAGTACTCTCTGTTTTTTAGAGATGTCCCACTTACCAATAAATGCAGTGACTTTTGGATTGATGATCCCACTTGGCAGAAGATGAAAGTCATATTCCACAGCATCCACAACAACTGTATGCCCTGCATTATTGCCTCCCTGAGTGGGGGGGAGGGGAAAAAAATTGTTAACAGTTTTTGACACTAAAGACAAATGAACACACAGTATAGAGATCAAATAAATTGGTTCCATAGTTTTCATTTCTGTTACTGACAAAAGAGCATTCAGAGATTTCCCAGGAAATCAGCCAAACTTGTTCTGTCAAACTGGACAATTTCAACATCAGTATTATCTGCCATATAGACTTTGGACAGTGTTTTGGTTCATCAAACGTACAAAAATGTGGAATGAGATTAAAATGTTTTTAAAATTATCAGATTGAAACAAATATTCTAGACCATGTAAACATTTCTAAAAGCCATCATCAATTTTATTAGTTTTCTGTTACAATTATGGAAAGTGTAGCATTAAGAGTGGAACTGCAACCTTAGCAAAGTAAAAAAAAAACCCAAACAAATCCCCAGTTAAACTGGGAGTATAAAACCATTCAGTTATTGGGACAGGTAAGTCTTGTCATCTGGTAACATGCAGGCTTGTTGTTCTGAATTTTGGGTTCAGTCTTTTGGCTGTTCTTCTATTAACAGTAACCAGCAAAACTACCTAGCTCATTCTGTACCTCCTTCCTGATAAGAGCAGTTATTTAACAGTACAAGTAATTTATGTTAGAATACATGTTACGTTAAACATGCTGTTTGAGGGGTGAATCGGAAGACAACTAAAACAACTGCGGTTTCATAAGTTACCAGAAACCATTTACATCAAACTTACACTTCAAACATTTCTAGCTCTTTTCATTATGACAAAGAGAGCATTAAGAGATTCATTAGACTGTGAAATCCATCTGAAATACTAAAAGCGGTTTGTGACCAAGTCTTAAAGACGGTCAAGAAAGGCTTATGAAACTAAAAAGATTACAGAACAGTTACCAAATATCCCCAGTTCTTGTTTGCAGTACTTTTGAAAATAAGCTTATACTCTCTTGTGACCCAGTCATTTGTGCAAGACAAGGTTACATACAAAATGGTTCTGTTTGTCATAACCACAGGAATATCCTCTACAGGCACCTCGCACTGGAAGTTAAACAAACTGCTTCACAGAAGTAAAACCTTAAAAAGAAAGACTCTTAAGCTGAGTCACCTTTCGGCATAAGACAAAATGAAGTAAGGTGTTATATTAAACAAAAAGAAACTATAAAAATTATTAATCCATGGAATTACAAATCTGAAATATTTCTGACTGTGGTATCACAGATGGACTTTTCTAAGCAATGGACTCAACAGCTACTCACTATTTCAACAACATTTACAAAGCATGAATCCAATACATAAAGCTGTATCTGATGATACACATAAAGAGTAGTTGTAGATATCAAACATCTGTGCCAGTACAGACACACATGCCACAGGTACAAGCCTAATCTCATTAAAGTCAGCAACGAAAATTTTGCAATTTCAGCATTATATATTTGAGGATTTGCAACCATTTTACCTCCTCTGAAAAGAGAGAAAAATTACAAACCTTCACCCAACAAAGGAAATACCTAAGTTTAATAAAAGCTTAAATTTTTTAATAACATACTGCAGAACTTTTCATGCAGTAAACATTACCTTGAAGTAGCTGTAAAGATTTTTGGATACAGATTTTCACTGCAAGTGATCTGACTCAACCAGACAATGACAGATTTTCAATTCCCAACAAATGAAACATACTGAACAAGGACATAGAGCAGGATTTTCAAATTTATTCCTTTAAGAAAGCAATAAATGCTCAGGAATAAACTTCCTGTTCCTGCTGTTTGCATTCTTTCTACTCAAAAGCTTTAAGAAAGGATATTTAGCAGTCTACCACTCCACAACTGTGTGTTTAATTTAAAAGATGTTAACTAGACACATTAGCAGATAGATCACTTACAATTTTTTTTGAAATGTAATGCTGATACTCCTTAGCTGCAAGTTACTCCGAAAGTAGACAATATTTTAACTGTTAATTTATGTACTTATATAAAATGCACTAGGTATTTTTAGTAATAAAAGACATTTACTTTCCACTCAATGTTTGAGAATTAAAACCCTGCTTGGCAAAGAAGAATGGTTATGCACTGAAGTATCATTTATAGTTAAGTATTTATGCTGAAAGTGGTAGTTACCTTCTTCCACATCAGATTCCTTCATATTATTCCTTTCTATCAGATTCACTGTTAATATCAGTCTAGGCAACTTTAACATGAGTACTTTATGTAAGTGCTTTCAATGAAAATTCAATTGATAGGTCTAAGTACAACATTGAAATATGGAGGTATTAGTAATCTACAAATGGGAAGACAAATCCAAAGTCTCCCACGGCAGCATAAATAAACTGCACTAGCCCATAAATAACAATAACATTAGTGAATGACTCTTCATTTGAAATTCTTTACTAGCTGGACAAGATAGTTTCATGTTTTGCTTGTCAATTTATTAAAAAAAAAAAAAAGGAAAAGATTCTCTAGTATCACGAATGTCAAAAAAGAGAAAGAAAAACTGGCTACTCTAGAAATTAGATCATGATCAACAATAAATTCTTAGTGTCCTAAAGTCTGCCAAGTTAGTAGTGCCATTCAGACATGGCAACCTAAAGTTCAGCAGTCCCATGCGCTTGAACAAGGTGTACAGCACGCAGCCTCTGACTCTGCTAGTCACGAGAGCCTAACTGCTGACTTCTGGCGGTGTCAAGATTTCATCTTTGCACTGCTGAGTGATGCCAAGGGTGTTGGTTCCATGCTCACTGAAAAATACCCCATGGCTGACAGAATAAAAATGCCATTTTACCTTGTCAGCCTTGAACTGTTCATGCAACAGAGCTCATGCTTCACCTGGAGGCAAACCAGTGGTATTTAATACTGCATGTTTACTGTGAGCAGCTCTACTTTAAGGGATTTTGCTAGAGACTACAGTAGAAAACGTGTGACAAATCACCATACTAAACCATATGAATACCTCAAGGTTTCCAAACGCCTATTTTCAGATTAGACTCAATTTTGAATTTCAGAAATTGCTGCTTATAATATCATGCTGCCTACAATATGAAAAGATTCAATCCCAAAAATGTTATTGATGGAAGCTGTCTGGTAGAATATTAAGTCAGTCCCTACACTGCTCTTGATGTCATTCTGTCAAAATGAGTAATTTTGAAAAGTATTTTTAATTTTAAACCCCATTTTAAGAGAGCATATAAGTAACAGCATGTCATGAACTCGATTTTCAAAATTCTTCTGCTTATTTAGAGGTAAGCGCTACCCCAACTGCAGAAGTGCAAGCATGTAGTTACACCATTTGAGTTGTAATAAATTAAAACAATGGTTTACACTGTACACTTTACAGTGAACTTGCAGTGAAGTGTACACATGTTGTGTGCTCAGACATTGCTTAACATGGGTTTGGTAAACAATTCTAATTAAAGAAATATGAACTCAGCGTTCTAGTGGTGGTAAGGTGAAGGAGAGGGTTGTTTTTAGGTTATGGGGTTTGAATTTGTTTTGAGTTGTTTTTTTCCCTTTGCCAGATATTGATGTTAATGCAGGCAACTATTGCCACTGAGCATAATTTAAACTTTAAACTGATGAAGTCACTCCTGGCTTCTGTGCTTTCCATCTGTATTTCTCACTCCTCCTCCCTCATCCAACTAAACCAAATGGGACCAGCTAGGTCATTCGAACTAACACTCCTTTGATTCACATGTTTAAACATTATTAATGAAGATCTAACTGTGGAAATTATTTTCACTATTAGTTAAACAAAGTTCATGCTCAAATGATATTCAATACCTCACATAAAGCTTTTGCCAAAGGGAAATTAAGACATACAAGTCATTCAAGATATACAGCCCTTGAGGCTGGCAATACTCCCTAGCTAACCAAATAAAAAAACAGTTTACCACATCTCAGTAATCCTCCAGGTACCCAAACAACAGGACTCCTCACCCATATATGTGAAAACTGAAATACCTGTGTGCCAACACAGGCAGTGGAAAAATGAGTAGCAAGACCGAGGGATGCTCTTGCTCAGTCTGGAATACACTACACACGTGTAAGCAGTGACTTCTTTTGCCTTTCTCCCTGCACAACAAGATTTCCTTTGGCTGAGCCAACAAGTGTGCCATGGCCAAGATACTCAGCCCTGGGGGCAAGGCAGCTCTGGATTCAGCTACAAATAGACTGACTGCACAAAAGGACTGACGGGGTGAAAGATGACCTCCTATACGTGAGAGATCTAAGACCCCAGCGGCACTCTGAACAAAGAACTTCTTCACTGGGATGCTTTCTTTCCATTCTGCAGAATAGCAACAGAGGAAGTCTCTTTCATCACAGAAAAATGAGTATACAGGGATAAAACAAAAAACAGAACACAAAACCAATTCTCCAACTGGCAACAAAATAGCAACCCAAAACAAAGAGCAGTAAGACCCAGCAACAACCATGCTGCATAACACCATGCTCCTGTCAAGGGGCTAACTCAGGCACTACACCTGAAGTCTCAAGCATACTTCATACTTCAAGCACTTAAATACAGTGCCATGTATTTGTACATCTCTATCAAGACATAGCATTGCAGTCTAAGCATCCTTTAAGGTTTCTAAAATTGGATTTTCAGAAGTCAGAAACCTTCTAAGCACTAAAATAAGTTAAAAGCATGCAGTTTGTTTGTGTTCCTTCCTTCCATTATTTTTTCTCCTTGTATCTTTCAACATAATACTTGGAACGGTTTTCTCTCTGCTCCCAAAGGATTTTCAGTGACCAAAGAATCAGCACTTTCAGCAGCCCACAGTTTAATCAAATTACAATGTAAAATCCAGCCCAAAAGGGTGCCAGTTGGATTGGAATGAAAACATTTCCTTCCATTTATCAGGAGACACAGCATGAAAATCATCCTGAATAACAAGCATGAATCTTTGCTGTGTGTCCCAACATGACATGAGCTGCTGAAGCAAGCCCAGAGGATGCCCACGAAGATGATGAGGGCTGGAGCACCCCTTCTGTGAATACAGGTTGAGAGAGTTGGAATTGTTCAGTCTGGAGAGGAAAATGCTCTGGGTGTGACCTTACTGCAGCCTTCCAGTACCCAAGGGACCTACAAGAGACCTGGAGAGGGACTTTTTACAAGAGCATATAGTGACAGAACAAGGGAGAATGGCCTTAAACTGAAAGAGGGTAGGCTGAGATTAGGTATTAGAAAGAAATTCTTTACTGTGAGGGTGGTGAGACACTGCAAGAGGTTGTCCAGAGAAGTGGTAGATGCCCCATCCCTAAGAGCGTCCAAAGCCAGGCTGAATGGTGCTCGGAGAAACTCAGTGAAAGATGTTCCCATCTGCAGCAGAAGGGGCTGGAACTAAATGATCTTCTAAATACCTTCCAACTCAAACCATTCTACAATTCTGTGATTTCAGTACAAGGATTTAGTCTAAGGACTTATTTTGATGCTCTGATGGATGAACAATTTAAAACCCTATTAAGAGATAGTATTTTTTTTCTCCTTGCATAATCTTGACACTATTCAATTAAGAGCTTTATTTTTAAAGTATTTCAAGTGGAATAGGAAAAGTAAGATCAGGTACATGATCACTACCTAATCTGTAATGTTTAAACAAAACCTGTGTGGGATAACTGAACATAAAAACTCTTAAAAGGCACAATTCCAGTTTTACTAGTGCAGTACACTTAAATCACTTCCTTGAAAAAGCATATGATTCCTGACCACTAGCTGGTAATCTTTAAATATCCAACTTATTCAACGTGTAGAAGAGCTAAATTTACAAGAGACAAAAGGTGCCCACTAATACACAAATTATCACACTACTACTGTTAAGATTGACAGCAATCCCTGTAACAAAACCTCATACCTACCTGCTTTCTATACACATAATTCCACAAAACATTCCCTACAAAACACTATTTTTGAAATATTTTACATTGGTAAGCTGCTCAGAGATAGTTTCTTAAAGTAAACAACAACACCAAGGGGTTTTTTTCCCTTCAGCTTGTTAAAGATTAAGTAGCTCGAAAATCCTTCTCAGTGTAAGCACCACACCCAATAATCTGCATATTCAATTCAGACAGGTTGGTCAATACTACACACAAAACAAGATATGATTCTAAAACATACCTATCCTGGCAAATGTGAACAGAATCAGTGACATGTACACAGAGGGGTCATAAGATAGCAAAGGCAGCTGCAAGCATTGCTCATCTGGGAGCTGTTTGATAAACATTCTTTGCAAACACCCTTTTTACAGGAGCGTTGAGCGCCTGAAAATACTATTTTTAAAGGGGAAAAAGTCATTATCTGCCTGCTGACATTTTACTAGAAACAAGCCTGAAACATCAATACAACAAGCAAGGGACTCCCGCTAGCCAAAAGCCACTACCAAAGCACTGGAAAGCAACACTTACCGCAAACGCTACACTTGCGCACCTGACACAAACACAACAGTTACACAACACTGTGCCCTTGTCCAGACCACATCACTGGAAAAACCACTGAAGACTAATCAATACTATCAAAAGAGGGCACATTTTAAACACACCGATTGAACAGTGTTTCTAATAGGACATGTATGGTAATTTTAAGGTTAGTAATTTCAGCCCTTCACCAGGCTATACAAAATAACTTACTTTCTTTTGCTTTCTATAGCTTTTAAATACCATAACTGCCAGCATTTGGGGTAAAGAAAGAACAGAACTAGGAACAGTATTAATGCAAGCACCTGCTTGCAATAATCTCAGAAACTTTTTCCTTATAGGTCTGAAGACTGAAAAAAAATTAAGAAGTGTAACTATTATCCAGACTGGTAAACTCCTAAGGATGTATGAGCAACTTTAAGGGTAAGTCTTCTCACTTTGAACCTTCCCAAAGCTCTTTAGATTGCTACATTCTGTCCATGCACAATAGCTTTCTAAACACATTTACAGCATGGAGAAGCATTGAGAATAATATTTAACAGCATTTTTTTTTCTGGAATTGCATTGCTGTACTAGTGAAAAGCCCCCAATGAACATTCATGTATTAAGCTGATTCACTGGAGATACCATTGGAGATACCAAGTAAGAACCAACCTTTTTATTGGAGTTATGTGGGAGTCTTGATAATTTAATAACGTTAATTTGACAAAACAGTAATGACCAATGCTGGTTTTCAGAAAGTTGAACTGATGACTTTTTTGCATTTTTGCAACATGACCTTAACTCCCAGGATTAAAGAGAGATGCTCTTTTAAAACCAAATATTATTTTCTTACTGAATTAAAATAGCACAAGAAAGTTTATCAGCTAAGACTTCAAGTTTACAGCATGTAACCAGCCACTACGAAAACTCAGCTAATGGAACTGGATTTTACAAGCTCTGCTATATTTTATGTGGAATGCCCGTTAACTTAGGAAACTTCATGTGAAGCTGAGTGAAGCCAGCAACTCAGGAAACATGGAATCTTGCTTTCCAAAAAGACTGAAAATTATACAAGGCCCTACTCAAATGCTTACAGACATCCTGAACCAGAACACTTTTCCTCTGATGAGTTTGATCAGAGGAGCTCCTGGCTCCTCGGTTTGCAGCCAATCTCACAGGTTTGCCTGAAATGCATGCAAGGGATGTCACCACTTGTCTTTCCAGTTTAAGGGCTAAGAATTTGCAGTTCTTCTATCTTCCTGGCACACTAGACTCTTTCAGAAAAAATATACAGACTTAGTATATCCATCATTCCTGAAAGACAATCCCTTGCCGTTTTAAATTCATTCTAGCTTAAAACTACGGGGTTTTCCCTTCCTTTTTTTTTTTTTTTTTTTTTTTTTTTCAAAATTCTACAACTCTCATAAGCAACNAATCTAATAGGAAACATGAATGGACCAATTTAGATAGATATTCAGCCAAACCAGAAAGGAAAGCAGAGTTCTTGTTCATAAAATGAAAGCAAAAATACGACTCCTCATTATAAGGGCAAAAAGGCCAGCAAAACATTCCTTGTTCTGGAAGACCTTTGTGTAGAGCACAAAGTGCAAGAATAAATGTGCACCATGTGTGTTAGCCAAGTATTACATGTGCCCATACGTAAATAAAAGATGCTAGTAAGAAATCATTGCAGGAATACAAACATAGTGTATGTGAAACTAAGAGGAACAATAGCATACCTTTCTCCATTTTAGATCCACATACTTTGAAAATAAGTATTTTACTTCCAGAGCATGTGTTTGTAACTCAAGGGCAGACTAGACAGTAGCATGAACCCCAGAACACAGAACTCCTGAACACATCAAGGCAGTTCAAACCCCCTTGCCTACAGCAGTCCTCCCATAGCTGCTAGGACTGCTCTGCATTACTACAACTTCACTTAGCAGCGGAGGTGCTTAGAAAAAAAAAAGAATGGAGGAAAGCAGACTGAAATTGCGATTAACAACATATTGTGATGTGGCTCTCTAAACTGGTACTAAATACAAGAGTATTCAGAGCAGCTTTGAAATACTGACGTGCATTTAAGAGAACCATCTACCCAAAAAGTCTATGATGACAATCACTGCCTTTTCTTATGACATGATCATGCCAAGTTGTCTATCTCAAAAATATGATGCCTCAGGGGAGAGCAAAGAAGTCTTTCAAGTTATTTCCTCTAGAATAAAAATTAGCTGTCTACTTAAAAGAGATGTTATCTCATGCAACGTTAAGGAAGAAGCCATACACTCCTTTTCAACTCTCTCCATCAGATGTCTGTGTGCATAATTTTTTCTACAGTTTACTTTTATTGCTACCACATTCCAGCATTCATTTTTAGCTCAGGGCAACCACTGTTGTTTCTGAGCTAGCTATCCAAGTGACTGCCAAGTTGGGCAAGAAGCAAGTCGATGTTGCTTTGGCATCATATGGTTGTAAACATTTTCATTTAACTCTTAGATGAAAAGTCAAAAAAACACCAAGGAAGCTGGGTACTACCATTACTAACAAGAAACATATGAAAGATGCTTCTTGTCACAATCAGATTCTGGGAATGCCGAGCACACCTTTAAAAAGTTCATCAGTGCAGTGAGGAGATATATCTGAACCCCATGATGCATCCCGAGTAGGCACAGCTTTGCAATTACTATGCCATTCATTTCAAGACATATTGTCAAAAATGTATTTTGAACTTCAGACTGCAAACCATCCCCCTTTAAAAATGTATAAACAATTTTAAAAGCTACAAGGTTTCGATATGAATTCATTTTCTCATATATTTCATAACTAATTTCTCTCTCTCTCCTCCTCCTCTCCATCCTCAGTGAATAAACAGCTAACAAACCCTAGCATATAATCTACTGCTGAACTTCAGCATGAACAGCAGCCAGCAGCTAGCCATTTTCTTCATTTACAAATCCATTCATGTTTGCAAGACCTAAACCTAGTTCAAGGAGCCTTCATGTCACACACTTTATAAAGGTTTCTCATGCTTTGGCTAGACTTCAGAAATTTCTGAATGTGTAGTACAGCATTGCTGCATCAAGAATGTGGTTTGAGGCAGAACATAACAAAATAAGAACACAACATTTTACACATTCACCTGCTTTCTCCTAACAAATACAGCATTACCTTTACTGAAGTCTATTAATCTTAAGAAACTCCATTCATTTCTCTATATTGATAGAATTAGCTCTGAGAACTACTATTAAAAGGAGTTATTCAGAAAGACGTTTTAGAGATGGTTCTGACTCAGTTTTACCTGACCTACAAAACTCTATTCTGGTGCAATGCCTATAATATATACTAGGTAGGAAACAGGAGTCATTATTCAAGTCCAGAATAAAGACCAACTTATCCCTAAGATATAAAAGAGATCAAGTGAGGTAGGCAGATAAGGAACAAGAAAAACAGTCAAAGCACAGATATGTCAAGCACTGCATCGCTCCAATGGACAAAACCCCACCAATGTCTGCTGCAGTCACAACAACATTCAAGAAAGGACATGAAAAACAAAAAGTGACTTTGGCAACACTTACAGGAAACACCTTCCAAATGCATGAAGTAGTAAAGTACAAATAAAAAATGCATTTGAAATATCAATGAGCTGCTACAGAGTCAGCTACTGCATCTCGGTCAACAAACACATACATTAAGCTTCTCTAGTAACAGGTAACAGTAAGATGGAAAGAGCATTAAGAAATTAGTAGATCAGGGTATAATTGGCTCTTCGGTGCTTTTAAGGCCTTCTTTGTTAATAGTACAAACTTTATGAGCTGGAAAATCACATTTAAACTGTTCTTCTGTTTAAAATAACGTAGACATTGTGTGATTGTTTACAGTAATAAGAGATCATCTGCCCGTGATGCTTTAAAGTAGGTCTGCAAGCAAAGGACTCACTGATGAGGTAGGCCAAGGACGTCATTTTAGTGACTCTTCACTCACCAGAGCACACCACTGGCATGCCGCCAACCACTACAGGGTCCAACAGTGCACCCAGCACTTAAAGCTCCAGCTAGGCATCACTTACTGAGTGCCTGAGCAGCTAAAAAATAATCACCAACAACTATAGCTATTGATTCTGGTATTCCCAATTCTGCATGGCTTGCATAGGCCCTAGACTAAAATATTTTTCCAATGAGATTATTTAGAAAAACAGTGGGCTTGGCAAATGGAAGATGAAAAAATAAATCTCATTTTTTAAAAAAAGGAGCCATATAAAGACTAGTGAAGGTATCAGGCAGCATTGGTGTGAAGACTTCAATCAGCAGCTGATTGATGATGATCATTATCAATCGGTTATCAGCTGACTGATGGTAACTGCTTAATCCCAAGGACGTGCACACTGAAAACGTCTCTAGATGCTGCACTTCAGTTGCCGCATTATCAAGCGATTAGCAGTGGCATCGCTGTACACACTGCTGCTGGGCAGAAGAGGAAAAGGGAGTATGAAGACTCCACACACTGCAATTCCTATGCATTAGCAGCTCAGGAGTAAAATCCCACAGCAGGCAGATCACACTGAAACCAGATAAGAACTGGTAAAAAGCTGCAAATCTGCGTCTAGGTAGCAACAACGGTAAGACAGAACTAAAGCAGGAAAATGGGATTCTTCAGCATGGGGAATATGGCATAAAAAAGTGAAAGCTTAGAAATCTTACTTCTGTGAATTATATTCTCTGAATAAATCAACTACCTCTAAAGTAAGAAAAGGAAGTGATCAGAAACTCGCTGATGAAATGAGTGAAAGAGAACAGAATCAGAGCAGATATTGCATTTTTTGCTGCACGGTAAACACTGGTAGATTGGGTGGAGGGATGCTGTTAATATAAGAGATACACAGCATCTTCTGGTACTGGATTTGTTTCAAAAAAATATTATCTAAAAAAACTTGCTTGCTTTAATTTGCCATTTCCATCACTCCGACTAACAAATGAAGCTCTGGTAATTAATTCCCTAACTTGACCGAACTCTGTAATGGTAGGAAGTCCTTAATCAGAACAAGAAACGTTTTCCTTTAACTTTCCATTATCTGTGGAATTTACAAAACACGACGCAACCTTAAAAATTGCCAAGTTTGCTGGTGTCAAGGCTAGCTGCTTACTAGGAGGAAATGATATCAATCAAATAATACAAAAAACAAAGTCTTTCTGGCATTTATTCCCGAATCTCAAATCAATTCCTGCTCTGTTTTACTGTCTGAACTATGATTTATGTGATAGCAGGTACACAGACTTTGTTCTTTAATACATTGAAGACAACATAAAGGTTTAAGTGCAAAAGTCTCACCAATGTACTTGTTTTATCAAAAGTATCATTTTACCAGAAACCTCCAAGAGGTAAATCAAGAGCAATTCAGATTTTACAGTAGAAGTACAACTACATACTTTACCCGTCGTGCAGACACATTCATATTAATTGTATCTGAATCGTGTGCACTAGCAGTATCTTCACAAAACTATCATAGCTGCCAGTGCAGTTCCATTAGCAACTACACACATGCAGCCCCTGGACATATTTTAATTTTGGCTTAGCTTCTTCAAGCTGTTGTTTCTGAAACCATAATAGTAATGTAACTCCTATATATTCTGAAGCTGTGTTCTGAAAAGAAAACACCATTCTCTTCCTCTGAGCACAAGACTGCTTTTCACGACCTCTAAACCTAAGACAAAATACTCTAGAGGGTGCTATTTAGAAGTAGAGTCATAATGCAACTGATTTCCTGACACACTTATTCAGCTAACTGCACCCAAGTAAGCAGCTGGTTCCAAATGCCACCGTTGGTTGATCACACTGGAGTCACCAGCACACGTGCTACCCCGGAGACAAGAAGGCACGGCCACAGATTTCAGAGTACAACTTCTCACAATGCCTCTACAGGCACCATAAAACTAAGTGATAAGTCACGTCTGCTGATGGGATGGGACCATTTTCACACTCTGCATCTGCCCAGAACAAAGGACAGTGAGAAGAACCCTAAAGTACAACACAAATTTCCAAGACATCTCAGACCTGTTACATCAACTTTCCTAGGCCTCCAGCACTTGTACTAAGAAATTTTCCACAAGAGCATGCTGGAAATATGTGACGTCATCCACAGGCATTCTAGCAACTCTGTGGTATGATGAACAGAAAGAACCACCCTGGAATAAGTAAGAGTATAATGGTGAAATAAGAATCAGAAGCTCCAATTACAGAAAGCTGATATTAGCAAGCACCAGACCAAGTGTGTGATTGTCTTTCTTTGTGGACTTGTACCACTACAAAAAGCACAAGGGTCACACTCCACCAGCAGTAACAAAAAGTTCACAAATGTGCTTGTATACATAGCAAGAATATTCAATAATAATAAAAAAATATTTTATCAGTGCCACTGGAGAACAGTATGCCTATTTTCTTCTCTCATTCCAAGAAATCATTCTTTGTGCTTACCCTGTCCTGAACCCCTCTGTTCACCAAGGTCCTTTGAATCAATAAAATCTGGTTTTACTTACTAGAAGAGAAGAAAGTAAATCCAACAAGTAATTTCCTGCCACTGTGATGAGTTAAATAAATTTACAGAAGTGTTCAAGTGCCAGAGATTGGAGACGGGTGGAGACTCGGGGAGTACAGCCATCAACAGGAAAGGGAAGAAAGGAGGAAGAAAAACTCCTTCCTTCATCAGGAGCAACAAGCTGTTAAAAATGGCAGAAGTTCATGGCTTAGGATATGGCCATGAAATTCAAGCTTGAGATAACATCAGAATTTTTTCCCTTTTTTTCGTCCTTTACCCAGCTGATTCAAAACAAGTAACAAGCACAGTAAGACACATGCACACAAAAATTCACTGTTTGTCTCTCTTGTCTCTCCTCCAAAACTTAGTATTACACATACACATTCACCTGGGTGCCCTTCAAGTTTCAAGAACAAAGTCGTAAAAGACGGAATGAGTCACACTACGACCCACAGGCAGTCACACCACAGCACAGCATCATATTTTATTATTAAAAAAAACAACGAAAAAACCCAACAAAACCAAACTGAAAAAATAATTCATTTGTAAAAACAGCTATTTAGGACTATATTTGTTGATTTCAAAACTTAATTCTCTGAAGTTCAAGGTATTGATTTGTCAGCTTTGCAACCGAACTGTTTTTGAAAACAGCAGTTTATGCGCAGTTCTCACTGGATAACAACTGTTCAGCGTTTGCACTCTTTGGGGAATGGTATGCACTTCCAAAATATGTTTATTTAAGAGCAAATCTAATTTGCGCATTCAACGAAAGCACACAGATAACACTTAGGCGAAACCTGCGCATACTACAGGCATGTATCTCTCAACTTTAGGAAATAACTGTGCGTAGCTTCAGCTCACTGTGTTGCGTTCTACAGAATTACTATACTGGAGATACTAAGAAAAACATCTCCTCAGACCTGTGTTGTTTTAACGCAGACATTAAGAGTACTTTGTTTGTCGGTTTTTTTGGTTTTTTGTTTTTTTTTTTTTCCTTTCTGGCTGGAATAAGGCCTCCGTAGAGAGAGTGGAAAAAAAAATAAACAGATAAATGTGAGATCCCATTGACACAACAACGATCGTGGAGCAAGGGCAGGCGAGTCATTTTACCAGCCAGTTTCAGCTGAAGACGACCGAGTTGTGGCGGACTACACGAATCCCCCACGTGCATCCTCCAACTCGCGGTCGGTTTCGCGCCGCTCCCGGCGCTGCGGCCCGGGAGGGCT
>WBMY01015128.1:136310-159592 GCA_013397315.1 Donacobius atricapilla | reverse complement strand
GGCATGGCATGGCATGGCATGGCATGGCGGGGCCGGCGTGGCGTCTGTGCCGGGGGGAGAGGGCGCCGGGGCGCTGATGCCGTGTCCGTCCCGAAGAGTTGGCTCTGGCTCCCGTTCCCCCGGGGGTTCCAGCTACCGCGGTACCGGCGGCTCCTGCCGCGAGTGGCAGAGCTGCACGCGTGTGCGCAGTGTGTCACGGCATTGCCCACGCGCTTGGGCTTGCTGGATTAATGATGGCAAGGCCATAAATTAAACTTTGGGCAACGAAGGCTGAATATAAGAGGCCATTTTCTCCAGAGACACTGGAACATGGCCCCAGGCTTATTCATGAGGAAAAAAAACCCTAAAGAACAACAACAACAACAACAACAACAAACACCCACCCAATAATGGAAAAAACCACAGCAGAGAAACGCCTTCACCATGCACACTCAGAAGTGGAACTTACGTCTCAGCGGCTGTTTTCATTCCATCCACTCCCAGGGAAGATTCTTTTTTTTTTCCTGTAAAGTAGCTATTAAAAAGGCATAAAAATCTGAATGTAATAATTATTGCCAAGACAGTTATTCAAAGACCTGAGTCACTGAGCAGTCACAGTCTGCAGCTGTCTGGCGGGCTGTTGTGTTTGATTTTAGTTGCTTCTTCGCTCCTTGAGATTTACTCCAGCCAAGAAGCTCAGGACCTACAAAAGCCACTGGAGAAAAGTTTAACTGTGTCTTGTAAAGCTAGAGAGGTATGTAATGCATAATTAAATACAACATTGATAGAGAACTTTTTTTTAAACAACTGGAAATACATAAATCCTGAATGTCAGTGCTAACAGATAGCTATGACAAAGTAGTCAGTTCAGAACAAAGATACTGAGCAACTGCAAATGATGGGAGGCAATTGTGTGTATATAATTCAAGGAGCACAGTTTCTTAAAGGTACCTTATAGTCCATTTCTTGTCTGCTTTTGCTAAAAACAAACAAACAAACAAAAAACCCCAACAACAAAAAAGCAACCAAAAAAACCCCAACAAAAAACCCCACATAGTCATGACTTCTGTATCCCTGCACAGAGCTTGTGGGAAGTCACTTAAAGCCCCATGGAGCTGATGAAGTAAATTTTCTCCAGTCTTCTTGACACAATGGTAAACTTTGCTCTAGTGCACTCACTTCTGAGGCCATAGATTATCTCATGACTCCTCAAGCAATGGTCGAGATTGTTTCAGGATATGATTTTCCAGTATAGCTGAATCATATTAACACTTAACCGTTGCCAAAGCAAATATTACCTTGGATCTCAAAATAAATTTGAGTTCATAGTGTCTTAGTAATGGAGTGTTAGTGTAATGTCACTTTCCAAAGAGTGTCAGACGCGGGAATCTGTTGTTCAGCTATTTTTTATTTGGTGTAGGAGAGCTCTGAGATTATGTTTTGGTATGGTTTCTTGTTAGGGAAGAAAATGATAAACACTTCACTTCCAGAAAACCTGTAAATGTTTAATGAAGATTAAGTCAATCAATACTGGTTGGTACTGCAAGGTTTAGAATTTTATGTAATATTTGGTATTATGTGGGTCCATCATCCATTCCCTCTTCTTTGCAAACTAAATGGAGGCTTTCATTCTAATACTAAAAGATACTAAATATTCTTTATTGGCATGATTCACTAACTGTATTTATAGTATAGTTCTAAAACCTGGTAACTTTTGACCAAAGCACAAACACAACTGGTGTCTAATGCCCTTTATCAAAAACAGGCACTGCACTTATGGCTCCTCTGGTATTAGCAAGAAAACCAGCAAGAACATGCAATGCTACTGTACTGGGGTTTTCCTCTAACATACATGGACTGTATTTGCTTTTTTCACTACTTGGTGGAGCTGAATCTGCTCTGGGAAAGATCAGGTGGGCATTTAGAGGTGGCACAAAATGGCAAGAGTTTATGTTAAAGGAATGACGAGTGTGATCGCCTTTTTGGAATTAGCAAGATGGTATGTGGGACTGACTTTGTAAAACTGAACCCATGGAAGAAGTGTACACTGGTAAAGCTCAGGTTGTATTGTCTTCTGAATTGTTGTTTACAGTGTTATTGACTGGATATGACAAACTGAGGCAGTTATGTTTATCACAAATTTCACTCTGTTTTGAGTACATTCAGGCTTCTCATCTGACTGCATTTCCTGCCTCACAATAAATGCAAGAGACCACAGGAATTTTTGATAAACACTGGACAGAGGCAGTGTGAAATCTGCATTTCTTTTAGATGTGGTTAAGATACATGTGAAATTGTTATATCCCTGTGTTTTCAATTATGCTAATGAAGTATCCCACATATTCTGATTATGCATTTAAAAAACTTACATACCAAGTAGTTTAGAGGAGAATTTGGGTGAGAACTTCAGTAGTTCAGAAAATCAAGAGTGAGCATGAATGAAGGGAGAGTGCTGTAACAAGCAAGAGGGCCAGCTGGACTGTTAGCTCATGGCTGATGGGTCAGTGTGTGCTATTTCTTTCGCCTTAATGATACTTCTTAATTACTGAGTGATATTATTACTTTTCTGACATGGTTTCTCCTACTGTGAGCAATTTTTGAGTCTCAGGAAAGATACAGATTGAAGAAATGACCCTTGCCAATGAAAATGTCAGGGCACATGGCCTGTGGTTGGAGTTTTCTGTTAAAATTGGTTCTGCCTCTGACAGTGGTGTGATACACAGATATTTTACATGGAGGCGTTATCTACACTAAAACAGTGGTTTCAGAAAAGTAATATGTGGGCCATGGCTAGCTAATCTGCAAGTGGCCTACAGAACAGTGTTAAAGAATTTTGAAAATTTTCACTAATGTCATTAAAACATCCAGTAAAAGATAAGTTAGTTTAACTTATTCATTATTTACAACATCTTTAGAGCATTTTCTTATTGTTAGTTGATGTTAAGATGTACAGTGACTCATGAAAAATATTAGGAGTTGAAAATGTCAAAGTCAAAAAAAGGCTAAGAATCACTGCACCAGACATGGTTGGCATCTGTAGTACTTCAAATTCTCCAGAACGCTGTCAGCTTATCTTAGGAGGAAGAGAAGTCATTATACAGTCAGGACATACATAATTTTATTTGAACAGTGTGCTAATGGAATTGATCCCTGCTTGTTGCCTGTAATTACTATTTTTAAATTAGTTTTTCCATTTAAAATTTCCCTTAGTTATTTTTATGCATTTATTAATCTTTTTTTTCATCATGATAAAAATGGGATAAAGAACATTACAAAGTAATGCTTTTGCATGTTGTCACAAATTATATATTTGGATGCACTAGCATGTGTTTCAACCCTTTGGTTAGATGTATCTAGAATATGAAAGAACTTCATTTATTGAGTGGAAGTTTCCTGATGTATGTACTGCGGAAGATAAAAGGTAAAAAAAATCACCACAAGAGCGAGACTTTGAATTCAGTGGGAGAATAGCTCTGATAATACAGGATACTTTTGAAATTTCAGTAGCAATTTACAGACACATATTTTTTACATGCAAGTGTAAATGAGGTAGCAGCTGACAAGACTGGAGATAGACAGGAAAATAAAATACTGTGGTTGACAAGTTGTAAAGCTAAATCCTTTGCCTGAAAATGAGATCTGTAAATTATTATTTGTTGTATTATAGTTGTATGGCAAATATAATAATAATACTATTATATAATTATTGTATTATTTACTATAATATATATTCTTATGTTATATAATAGTAATATATTATATAATATAATATATTATGTAAAGTATTATATAATAATAATAATAAATAATAATTTTGAGTTCTTCAGATCTGCATACTCCATTCTTCTCTAAAAGAACAGCAAAGAAATTGCTGTCTTTGCAGAGCAGAAATAGAAATTTAGATTTCTGTGTGTATGATACTGTAATTTAAACAGATATATTTTAAAGAGCTTAAAATATGTTAAACATGAAAATGGACATGTATGTTATACGTTTGCTTTTATTACAGTGTTCCCCCCAGAATTTCACTGCTATTTGTCATTTGAGCACCAGGTTATCTTTCCAGGCAGCTGTAAACAAGTTCCCTGTTCCGCAGTGTTACAGGTTAAGTGTCTACAAAGACACTATTGTGTCTCAGTCTCTAACAGCATCAGCTATTGGAAGTCTAATAGAAAGGAAATGTGGGAGATACTGGGTGATTAATTTTTGGAGGACTTTATAGATCTATAAATTTCTCAGGATAGCTCTCTGAGTCAGAAGGAATGAAGCACTATGTAAAGGAAAGAAACAAAAAATCCCTAATGAAGGTATAAATCTGTTTTTATTCCTTAAAACAGGATGCCAAACATCACACACTATTTGACAAAGGCAGATACTGAATTCGCTGAAAGCATTCTTTTTCCTAGGTCTGTTTTTTTGTTAGAACAGTTCCCTTATCTGGGTAATTGCAAAAGTGTCAGCTCAAGGGAGGGGAACAGAGTAGCCCCAGTTTACACAGGCTTAATCTGTTTGAAAACAGCATCCTGAATTCACAATCTCTTGAAAGTGTAACTAGGGCTGTGGGCAAGAGCTACTGCATCAACAGAAATTCAATTTGCTTGTTAACTGCAGGTTAGAATAAAGAGTTTTGTCTTTGTTAACCTGAAACCCATATACCCAAGTCTTTAAAACCCTTAATTTCTTTTGCTACTAATCCTATCTGATGTTTTGGGCCACTGATAGTATAAGACTAAGCAGGTGAATGGGGCAAAGTGTGACCTTAAAGGCAGGTGATCAAGATACATCAGCCTCTAGAATGACCCATTCGTCATTCTCAGAGAGCTCAGGGGCTGGGAAATGTGTCCTGCCAGCTGCCTGTCACTCAGAGACTTGTTTATAGAGTTGCTGAGAGACAGTCGTCTTGTAATTCTCCAAAGTGTCACTGATGCTGAACAGTAGCCAGGTTATCTCACATACATGTAAGAAAAACTTGAGCCAAAAGCTTTATGAATATTTTACATGCTTTTAGACTCAAGTTTCTCTCAAATTATTATTTATTTTTCTTTCTTTTTCTCTCCTTTTTTTTTTTTTTTGAACATTTGGTCCAGTGTGCTTATAAATAATGCTATAATCATTCAGTCTGAGAGGGGTAGATTGACTGTCCTTGGAATGCTGAACTGTAGATATATTCTCAGTTTAAAAGAAATGTGAGTTTTTTCTCAGATGATCCTGAAATCTTAAATTCTCAAGGTTTAATATAAATATATTTTTAGTTGTTCTTATCTCATGCTAACAAGGGTTAAGCATTTGTGTGTTATATTTTAAATAATTTTAGTTCACCAAATCCAACAATGAACTGTCCATTTGTTGAGACTTGCAGAGGAAAACAAAAAGTCTCTGTAAATAAATTTGTGGTCTGATCATTGTATACTTGTGATACTTTGGATGCAGATGTCTCTCATAGCACCATAATCTGTAGTGAAATGGAGCTGCAGAATTGGATATGCAACTTACAAAATAACCCATCTTTATTGCTAAAAGATTGTGAAGGAAAACTGCCAAGTAAGAACAGAGTTTCATTAGTACAGAGATGGTTTGATGAATCAATGAATCTAAGATTTCTGATAGCCTCATTTATTTTATATCAATATTAAATATTTTACATGTATTCCCTTAGCATCCAGCTACTCTGTTTGCTCTACAGACCTAGTGGCATCCCATACCTTCTCTAGGGGACAAAAGGCAACTGGTTATCATGTACAGCTGCAAAACCCCTCAGCTTTCGCAATGACCACTGAGTGTTTTTATACCTCTTTCTGTATCCTGTAGTATGATTAGGGCTTAAAAGGAATGTAGGATGCTACCAAATTTTAATCTTACATTAAATGGGAGATAAAACATTATGTAGACATTATTGTTATTAAGTAACAGTGTATGCAAAAAATGTAACATCTGTTAATTTCATATTTTCTCTTACCAGACGAGATTGTTGAAACTTGTTTCATGAACCTCAAAACTAATTGATGCCTGTTTGTGTTCACTAACTCTCTCTGAGTTTCCAAGCGTGCCCATGTGTTTGTAAATAGTCTCACTGAACACAACTGGACTATCCATAAATCAAAGCTTTTTCTACAAGTAATAAAGCATTATGTAGATGTATATATTGATACAAGCAAAACATAAACTGATAGGACCAGGAATAACAGTGTATCAAAGCAAAACGTACTCCTGATTGTTCTAATTTTTCATGTAGTAGGTGATGGCAGCTTCACAAACAGATGGGTAAAGTTTTTTACCATGTAAATATTTTTATAAACATGTAATAGTATCATTTTCTGTAGAAAATAACAGATAGTATTTAACAATCTATGTAAATAAATAAAAATCTATCAATTTGGAATCAATGATTTTTGGATAATGTTGGATATTGTATATATACAGGTCAAATTGAGAATTCCTTTGTTTCCAGTTTGAATTAAAATCCATAAGAAATTTCTGTACTTAGAACATGTCTAAAAATGAAGGATATTAACATGTGAATTCAGATGTAGCACTGAACAAATCCACAGCTACCCATTGCCCAAGGTAAATCAGCATTTCAAGACAGAATTGCAGAAGGCAGCTCATGAGCAACAGATTACAAAGGAGAGACTAACTTGGGAGTCAGAATAAAGTTGCAGCTAAAAAACATCTGCTCAAACAAGTAAGAATTAAAAGTAACTGAACAGAGGGTGCCACTGGTGTGGAGGGAGAGGGAATACTCTTGAAGTGTGCTCGAGAAGCCAGGAAAAATGAGTAGTGAAGCATAAGAGCACGTATTTTAGCATAGCAGGATGTCCTGGGTTGCAATATATATAACCAAAAATGTGTATTTGCCATCTGTTGGGGAGGTGTTTTCTTTATCTCTTGTATAACCCATTCCTCATAACTCTGAGGGGGAGGGGGCGGGTGTCTTCTGTTAATGGGCCCGCTGTTAAAACCAGGAGGGGCAATGTTCTTTAACTCTTCCATGACCCATCCTCCCTCTGGGGGGGAAATCTTCTGTTAATGGGCCATTAAGGCTCACTGCATAACTGATAACATTACATCATCCCACTGTGTAAGATGCTTCTCCCAGTTGGAGGAGCCAAGCATTCCTACCTAGATAAAAGCTGTAATTCAGCACAGCAGGACAGTCTGTTTTTCCACCGGATTTCCCAGGAGAAGACTGGACCCATCTCGCCACCCCTGGACCCTTCCACAGGATCATCTCCACTCCAACAGAACCACATCTGTTACTCCCAGGAGGACTTATCTGGACTGCTTCCAACACCCTGACCAACGGGGTTTCAGGTCATATTCTGACTCTGTCAGGGTTTCTAGGATTTTTGTTTGTTTGTTTTGTTTGCTTGGTTTTTTTTGTATTACTACACTTGTATTTTTAATATTCCTAGTAAAGAACTGTTATTCCTATTCCCATGTCTTTGCCTGAAAGCCCCTAATGGCAAAATTATAATAATTTGGAGGGAGGGGGTTACATTCTCCATTCCAAGGGAGGATCCAGCTTTCTCTGGTAGATACCTGTCTTTACAAACCAAGACACAAGACCTGATGGGAACCCTGGTGGTTGTCAGTCTTGGAAGCCCTACCAGAGTTATGATCACCTTATACTTAGAAGCATTAGGAAGAAGGAAAGGAGAAGTCTAATGGTTGTGAGACTACTGAAAAATGCTCTGTAGACTTTCTGAATAAACCCATTAACTTTTAGGTGAAAACAATAACTTGTATTCTGCTCCTATCATCCACGGAGTTTGCTAGTATTTGGCTTGCTTTATTTTTTGAGGAGGAAAACATCTGTAATGCTAGTCAGGAGTATTTTAATGGGATACTTACAAAATATGTATACAAAAGCCTGCTTCTCTAAACATAATAGAAATAAATAGCAGTAAATTTATTTCTCATGAGTTTTGAACCCTTCTGATCATTCCTGTGAATCTAAAGCATCCTGTGCTTGTCCTCAAAGCTGTGTAACTGTTCTGTTTATTTGCACAGTAGGCTAGTAAGCTTCTTACTTGGATTTTTTTCTGTCAACCCCAGGGTAATCTTTCATGCATGTCTTCTGTTTGATTACTGTTAGTATTTTCTGAGAATATCTTCCCAAATTTCCCAGATACTACTGTAGAAATGAGCACTTAATTGCTCTTTTAAATTTTGTTTTGCTGGAAGGAATCCACCGAGCACAGTTACCAAACTTAAACAAAACATGATTGACAAGAAGCCAAAACCAGCCTTAATAGCAGCAATCTCTCATCCTAGAAGAAACATAGATCAACTTTTTCTTCTTCCATTTCAGACACAGTAATTAAAATTACTTGTGTGTTTGCTTGATAACTACAAATTTAGTTTTGTAGTCATAGAGGGTTTTTTCAGCAAATTTGAAGATAATCTGTAGTTACAGGATCACAGAATCCTTAGGGTTGGAAGGGACCTCTAGAGATCATTCAGTCCAACCCTCCTGTCAAGGCAGAGTCACCAAGAGCAGGTTACACAGGAACATGCCCAGCTGGGTTTTGAATGTCTCCAAAGAGGAAGACCCCACAACCTTCTTGAGCAGCCTGTTCCAGCCTGCCACTTTCAATTGGAAGAAGTTCTTCCTCACATTGGGGTGGAACTTCTTGCATTTTAGTTTATGGCTCCTCATCCTGTTGCTGGGCACCAAGAAAAGAGTCTGGTGCATTCTCTTGGCACCCTCCTTTGAGAGGTTTAAATGCATCAATGAGATTCCCTCTGAGTCTTCTCTTCTCCAGACTGCACAGGCCCAGCTCCCTCAGTCTCTCCTCCTAAGAGATGCTCCAGACCCCACATTGCCTTTGTGGCCTCCACTGGACCCTCTCCAATATCTCCTTGTCTTTCTTGTGCTGAGGAGCCCAGAACTGGACACAGTGTTCCAGAGGTGGTCCCACCAGGGCTGAATAGAGGGGCAGGATCAGCCCCCTTGACCTGCTGGCCACACTCTTCCCAATGCACCCCAGGACACCACTGGCCCTCCTGGCCATAAGGGCACTGCTGGCTCATGGACAACTTGTCACCCACAGGATCCCTGTCCTTCTCTGCGGAGCTGCTCTCCGGTAGGTCAGTCCCCAGTCTGTGCTGGCACTTGGGGTTATTCCTCCCCAGGTGCAGGACCCTGCCCTTGCCCTTGCTGTACCCCATTCTGTCTCTCTGCCCAATTCTCCAGCCTGTCAAGGTCCCACTGAGTGGCAGCAGAGCCTTCAGGTGTATCGGCCACTCCCCCAGTTTAGTGTCATCAGCAAAGGCTGAGGGTGCCTCCTATGCCGCTGATAAACAAGATGAATAAGAATGGACCCGGTATTGATCCCTGGGGAATGCCAGTGACTCCAGGCCTCCAGCTGGATTCTACTCCACTGATCAGCCCTGAGCTCTGCCATAGTTCTTTAACATTTTACTGGAGGGGTGATTAAAACATGCTTCCATATTTTAAACTTTGATCACTGTCTACAGCTTCTTTTTTCTACTTTAACTGGTAGATGAATTCTTGACCTCTTTTGAAGGCAGTGGATGATTTAGCATTGATTTAATCAGTTTTAACATCTTCTATTTAAATTCCATTTTATTTACTTAAATTAAATTTTAATTTAACATTTTGATTTCATGCAAACCTAATTCTATTGTATTTCTGATCTGTTGCATACAGCAGTTTCCCTGCCTTTTCCTCACCCTTGGACCTTGTTCATTCCAGCTGCAGTAAGGCTGCAGAAAACTTTGAGGTTCTAATTTTAACACAAGCAGCACTTTGCTCCATCATGTTACAGAGCGGGATGTGTCTCCTCTATTTGTGAAGTGAGTCTTCTCATATAGGGCACAACACAAGGTCTCCATTGTGCATGCTGATACAACAGATAAACTTCCTTGACAACTGATCTTTTTAATCTGATAACTTTAAATAAGGTGACATTTTCAGAAGTCATGCTTTCTTTAAACAGTACCAGTTTTTGCTAAGAGAGAAGCTGTGTTAGAGAAAACCTATGAAAAATGCCTAGAGCATGTTTAAAAATGAGAAACATCAGCAAATAAGGGTCTCTTTTTAAGTATTAAAATATTTATGCAGTGAAAACAACCAAAGCCAATATGTTAAAAAAACTATTTTAGACATTGTATATACATACATCTCATACAAGCAGACTGATTTAAATTGTGTAAAATATTCAACAGCAATCTTTTTAATGATAATTTAAAGTAATACATAATTTACTATTTTTGTAGAACTGATCCACTCTCCATCAGTGAAAGCAAGGTAAATTTAAATATGAATATATTCTTTGGCCTTATATCTTAATTTAGCTATTCCATTTTTTCCCCTCATTTTTATGGAAAACAATTTTGACACAAATTCAGGCTAATTATGGCTGACTTTGGCAGACCAACCCATTATTAATGTCTTTGAATTTCTGTACTTGTTTGAATTTTTTAAAATGTGTGTGACATACAATGACTCTGATTAAACATTCTATTGGTACAGTAAACTAATATCATCTTATTTATAAAATTCCTTATTTCATAGCATCTGCCAAATTCAATATAAAGACATGATAACATACATTATTTCTTACCTCAACCTCTCTTTGAGAAATTGTGATCATGTGGGAAAATATGAAAGCCTTCAATAGTAAAAAAAACTTGTCCTTGCTAACAAACTGAATTCATAAGTAGTTTGCAGTCTGCTAAAAATGATTGAACTTCACAGCTGTGGAGGCAAGCTTATATTCTTCCTGTGCAAGTTCTTCTACTCAGCCACCTCTGAGCAAGCAGCTGTATGATTACTCAGCTTCCCCTATTCTAAGGCTGGATTGCAAGACTCGGCATTTTGATTTGAGCAGATGAATAGGAAACCACAGGATGCGAACTGTAGGATGTAAGCTTGCAGCACGTCAGCTGTTTTATAAAAACTGCCTCTGTGCACGTCCTTACACTGCTATACTTCGTGGGGAAGGTGGAGAGTCCGTGCCATTGAATGTTTATTCCTCTTGCATGTACCATGAGGTGGAAATACCAGGTGTTAGTCTTCATGACTGACACAGCAGTATGTCAGCAATGTGCCAGTCACGGAAGCATACATGATACACACTGAAATAACAGCTTTGTAACATTTCCTTGACAAATTCAGCAGTGAGTAACTCCCTTTACTGCAGCAGAACAGGCTGTATATACCTGCACAGCACACAAGAATAGAGAAAGACTGAGAAAGGGCTCCTGTGGCAAGTGTGATGTCATGAGAGGACAAAAAATTCTTCTGCATAAAGTCTTATCCTTTCTCCTTGTATTTCTGAGAAAGGAGGTGCTGCGTCCCTCACAGAATCCCAGAATGGGGCAGGTTGGAATGAACCACAGGGGGTCACTGTGGCAACCGAGCAAGTTGAGATGGATAATAGCTTAGCCCAGGTAGCTTATGCAGGAACCATAAACCTGAGACCATGGGAGGTGGGATATGGAAATTAGGATGCTAATGGCATCATTCCAAAATAGGTCAGGTCTCTGGTTCTGGTTCTCTGTTGGTTCAGGACCTTTGACATATAAAGTCATGCCCCTATCCCGTGTTTGGGATTGGACCCTTGCCCCCAGATAACCCCATATATGGTTAAGTTAGCCACACCCCCGGGTCTTTGGATGTTGCCCCTCGGACCATGAAGTCTCTGCATTTGTGATCTTAATATTAAAGTTCTATTCTCGGTCAACTCCATTGTTCCCACTTCCCTATCTTTGCCACATCCCACCGGGGTGTGACCAGACCCCGTATCACAGGGCCGACTGTGTTAGGTCATCTGGTCCAAACTCCCTACTCCCTAATCAAGCAGGGTCATCCTAGAGCACAGGATTGCATCCAGAGACTTCACAACCTCTCTGGACAATCTTCCAGTGCTCAGTCATCCACACAGTAAAGAAGCTCTTCCTCATATTCAGGTGGAACTTCTTGTGCATCAGTTTCTGCCATTGCCTCCTGTCCTAATGCTTGGCACTGTCGCCCTGATTTTTTCAGCTTTCTCTTCTGTTTCACCGTTTCATGTTTTAGGTTCTTTCTCACGCTCTGGTCTGTAAACACTGTCCAATGTTATTGTAGTTTCAAAATAGTTTACATTCTTCATCTTAGAGATATGGACAGCTGATGGACAGTTGTCCTGACCAATGGGATGGGGAGAGGTATCCACCTTCTTCCCGAATCCCTGACCTTTTTAGAGATTCTATATATTAGAGTCAGACTTTCAAATGCAGTAGAGTTTTAGTTCATGCCTTCTAATCAAAGTGTGAGTGTGTGTTTGTGTGTGTGTGACGTACTGCGTCATGGCACCACTGAGCAGAGCCTGGATCCACCCTCTCAGCACCCCTCCTTCAGATATTCATGGACATGGATGAGGTCCCCTCTCAGTTGTTTCCCCTCCAGACTGAACAGGCTGAGATTCCTCAGCCTTTTCTCATAAGAGAGATGCTCCAGTCCCTTAATCATCTTTGTTTTCCTGAGGAGCCCAGAACTGGACACAGCACTCCAGATGTGCCTTCTCAGGGCTGGGCAGAGGGACAGGATCACCTCCCCTGACCTGCTGGCAGTGCTTTTCTTGATGCATCCCAGGATTCCGTTGGCCGCCTTGGCTACAAGGACACACTGCTGGCTCATGGACAGTTTGTTGTCCACCAGGGCCCTCAAGTCCTTCTCCACAGAGCTGCTCCTCAGCAGGCCAGCCCCCAGCCTGTGCTGGTACCTGGGGTTATTCTTCCCCAGGTGCAGGACCCTGCACTTGCCCTTGTTGAATTACAGACAGTTCCATCTGCCCATCTCTCCAGCCTGCTGAGGTCCCTCTGAAGGGCTGCTTAGCTCGCTGGGCTATCGGCCGCTTGTCCCAGGTTTGTCCTCGCTGAAGAGGCCTCTGCTCCTCCATGCAAGTCATTGATGAACTTGTGAAACAATACTGGGCCCACTATTGACCCTTGGGGACACCACTGGTGACAGGCCTCCAGCTAGAGCCTGTGCCACCAATTGCAGCCCTCTGGGATCTGCTGTACAGCCAGGCCTCCATCCACCTCACTGTCCACCTAGCCAGTCCACAATTCCTGACTTTGCCTATGAGGATATTGTGAGAGACCTCGTTGAAAGCCTCACTGAATTCATGGTAGACAATACTCACTGCTCTTCCCACATCCACCCGGGTGTTGTTTCATCATAAAAGGCAACCAGGTTGGTCAAACATGATTTGCCTTTAATGAGTCTGTGCTGACTGCTCCTGATCACCTTCTTGTCATCCACGTGAACAGAGATGGCCTCTAAAATGAGGCACTCCATGACCTTTCCAGGGATTGAGTCAGTTGTTGTTGCGTGTGCAAATCAAAAAGAAACAGAGTATAAGACTACAGTATTTGCATTACCTAAGTTAATATTGTTACATTTTCTTGTGTGCCGCCACAAGGATGCTATGGCGGTGATAAATTAGAATCTGTTAAAAAACTATCAATATGTCTCTCTTCTACTCATTACAAGTTAATTTTGTGGCTATATGATCCTGAAAGTGCAGACCCTTCCAAATAGGTTTCACTGCAATTATTCCATCACGAAGTGAAATTATGCTATTTAACAGAGAAAGTTACATGCATGTCTTGTGACAATTTATCAGTTGAAAGCAAAAATGTCTTATTGAAATATACTGCCTATATACATCTTTATTTATTTGTTTTGTTTATTTGTTTTAACTGTGCTAGGAAAAATAAATTTGCGGGGGTTTCTTTCCTGACATAATGCAGCAGTAACACAGGTATAATAAGTAAGGTGAAGCCTATTATCTATTTCATAGACATAGAATAATTAGTAAGTTTTAGCGATTCAGTGAAGTTTTAGCTTTTGTGAAAATTTTACTCAGAAATTTTAACTGGCAGTAATGCGACAGTCAAACCAAAGACTCTTCTCAGAGTTCTTCATACACCTGTCTGGCAAACTGTCAGAAGAAGGTTTAGGCAAAAGGATTGTGAAAGTCATGTCAACAACAGCAATGTCAATTTACTTCTTTAATTTACACCTAAAATGTGACTACCTATTGTACAAGATAATCTCTACAGATTGATCTCTGAACTGAATGGGGATTCATTTAAGAGATTATCCCACATGGATTAGTTGTAAGGATTAATATATACAATAAATTTTGTTAGGAACGGTTTCTGACCTAAACAACTGGTGGAAAGTAATTAGTTTATCACAGTATCTGGCACAAGATACGCATCCATGACATCACAATTCATTTTGATTTTTTCTTTATTCTTAGGTTGCCATTAGTATATAATTTCTAGGGTTTTTAACATTTCTCAGTATCTTCAAGATTAAAATGAAAGAGAAGAAAAAGATAGCAATATTAATTGTATTGTGAAGGCATTTTTGCTGTTAGATAACTAGATGTTAGGAAACTGGTTTTGCTTTCTGTCTGCTGCTGTGGAAAGAATGCAGTGAAAAGTGAGTGTTGTATATTCTGAAATTATTAGATTGAGTAAATATAATTTTAATGGTATGCCATTGTTTGAAAAATTATTTTATAATACCAAAGTATTTTCCAAGAATTTAAAAAAATAAATGATGCAATAAACAGTCTTATCCTAGGTGGACTAAAATATAATTAATAATAAACTTTATTCTACTTAAACAGTGTTCTCAGAGACTGTGCAATTTTTTTTAATTTGAGACAGGTACCTATTGTTCATACCTATTTGAAAAACAGAAGTATTATTCTCAGGAGCATCCAAAATTAGGATACAGTATAATTTTTGCGTTGTTTTTATTTGTTGAATGCTACCTAAAATTGTTACACTTGCAACTCTACAAACAGACTATGATGATTAGGACCATGATGAAAGAAAGCTGTTGATGAGATGCCCTTATCTGGGTATCTTCACTCTACTTTGAGATAACTTTGTGCTTCAATAATGATTTTGCCATTTTTCCTTTTCTTTGAAGACAGGTTAAAGACAGTAGATGATGAGCTGTCATCTGCACATTTAGGTGCCCTTTGTTTCATTCACCATAATACCTAAGTTAAGTAAACCTTTCTGTCAGTCCTAAGAAACTCACTGCATGTAATTGTTGTACTTTCTTTGAATAGAAGCTTATGGAGTAAGTAGAAAGCAAAATAAAAAATCCACAGTTTTTACTTGATTGAGGAATTATAAGAAAATAGAACAAAGCAGTAACTAACAGTGATGGGAACATACCAGGAGTTAGGTGTAACAAAAGTATTTTCCACAAGTTTTGTGATCTGTAAAATTTTATCCATCACAGGCCTTCCTAATCCAAAACTAATCCAAATCTATAAAAGCCAATTTTTTCATGGGGTAGTGAGGATGACTATGAATGTATACTTTACAAGGGGTTCTCAACTGCAGATGTTTCCTGCAGCATATTTGTCATCTGACCCTTACCCATTTTGTACACTCTCTTAATGCCAATTATAAAATGCTCAATTCTATTTCTGTGGCTTTACCTTCTTTTTTATTAAAGAATTTACTCTCCGCATATAATTAATGCTATTTATTATACTGCAAGGAATGAGTATGATCTTTACTGGGATAAACAGCGCCGTTTATGTAGGTTTGGTTTCCTCTCCCTTAGCCACCATCTATTGTACCTTTCTATTTTATCAC
The DNA here is from genome assembly GCA_013397315.1 of Donacobius atricapilla. Taxonomy (NCBI): domain Eukaryota; kingdom Metazoa; phylum Chordata; class Aves; order Passeriformes; family Mimidae; genus Donacobius; species Donacobius atricapilla. The sequence continues at coordinate 143,968 of WBMY01015128.1, read as the reverse complement.
TAGATGGCAACATAGCATAACTCCAGATCAAAAGTTGCTATAACCAGAAATGGGCTTTTCCCATCCCGTTTTTTACAGCAGGGCTCAAATAATTCACTTCCCCCCTTTAAAGGGGAACTCATTCATTCTCGAAATTTCAGTAAATTGCTTCTTAATGATGTGAGTTCTAGCATTACTTACTAACTGCTTTTTTACACAACTGAAGTGCAGAATAATCAAAACAGAGAAAATAAAGTTGCTTTATTTACAGTCTTTTTTTCTCCTACCAAATCTATTGGAAGGAGGAGAATCTGTTGATTCATCTGAATTATCGCACATATTTTTGGTTGTTTTGTGAAAACACCTTAAATTTAAACCAGCAGCATATATGTTCACATCTAGAGGCACAGAATTTGCATAATTTTTGACTTTCCAAATATTTCATTTATTGAGATAAGTCTGAAAGTTAATATATGATAGAAACAACTAAAGTAAGTTCGGGGTGAAGCAACTTGTATCCATTAATCATATCCAAGCAATGCCTTACCATCCCTCTTGAGAGCACTGAGCCCATAGACTAATTCAAATTCTAGTCAGATGGGATAGGAAGATTATCACTAGACAAGGTATGAAAACTGAATTTTCAAGCTCAGTTTCTCTGGAGATACATTTTTTAGTGAAATGAGAGAAAAAGAAAAAAGTTAATCTAAACTGAGCTACCAGCTGCTACTGCTTTTGGAACCTTAAACAGAGTCAACACTTTTGCTCAGTATTTGTTAAACAGTTAGTGAGAGGCTCTTAGGCTTCTTAAGTCTTGTCTGAAACTCAGCTTCTCAGGAAACTGAAAACAGTTTGTTAGAGTAAGAATAGGTTCTGTCCTGCATCATGTTTACTCCTGAAGCCATAATTAGAAAGCTTAATACTGAGCTGAATTGTTTGATTTTTGAGTTTCTGTTGGCCCTGCTGTATCCTGATGTATTGAAACAGAATTGCTTGGGCCTTGCTATTTGAATACATCATCTGCTTCAGAAATGGTGGTCTTTTGTGGCCAGATCCATTATTATCCAATGTATTTAGTGAGTTGTATTCTGCCAACTGAAATTAAGGAAGCAATATTGGAAGGCTGTTAATTAACTTCCATTATCCACATTCTCTTTTTCCTGGGAATGTTTTCAAGGAAACCTCATAGGTTTCAAACTCACTCCAGACTTGATGTATTTGAGCTACCGGAGCCATGTTCATATCAACATATATCCTAATAAAGTGACAGTATGCTTTGCACCTATAACTGGGGGGATGACACAGATCATTGATCTCTATAAGGAACCCATCAATGAATGCTTTAGTAAAATTAATTAATAATGTAGTGAATACACCAAGCACGGCAAGTGAAGCATATAAGGGTACAGAATTACATAATGTGATCTGTTATTTTTATAGGATTCTCTAAGGTAGTAGTTTAGCAAGCATACTAACATTTTCTGCTTTCAGTGCATTGGGGATGCATGTGTGTTAGTGTGATACACGCATAGACATGCACACACAATGTGTAAGAAACTAAGAACTCCTCTAAAGATTTAGAAACTCCTGTTTCCAAGTTTGCTAGTCTACAGGATTTATAATAAGCCTATTCTTACACAAAAGTTGTCTCTTAAATCCCATTTTCTCTTACTGCTTATTGACACAACTCTTGCAGAACTATCTCCTGCTTGGTGTATGCTTCAACATGGTTTGCTATTAGTTTTCCTTAAAATGCCTTTTTCTATACACTCCTAGCTCATAGAAGGTTATGGGAAAGGCAGGGAGAAGGTGCCCTCAGTAAAAGTGAAAGCTGCGTTATTCCATGGCATTATAATGTTACTCAGCCAGGTGTAGTTCTCAGACAACACTGAGATAAGAATATGCATGGTTTGGTAAGCTTAGCAGTTAAGGTCTAGCTGCAGGCAAATTTTGTTATTTTTCTCCCTGATTTTATTTCATCACCTGTCTTATGGACTTAGAACAGAATTTGGAAATAGCTGGGTACCACTGAAGGTGTAGTTTTTCTACAAATGTGACATTAATCATGTAGCTGAATTTTTTTTCAATCAGTTCAATCAACTGAGGTTTCAATCATCCCAGTTTTTCTGTTTATCTGCTGTTTTTTCAATTTCCAGATTATGAGCACTCAATGGACCTGTAGTACCTGATGAAATGATACCAAAAAGGCATAGAAAGCCAAAATTATTTCAGGATTGCTTTGTTTTAGGTATTTCTTTTATCATTCCAAGGCCCAAATAATCATTTTCTAGCCATGAAAATTGTATCTCCCTCTGTTCCTCACAAAACAGTGACCTCTCCATTAAACGGTCTGGATGTTTCCCAACAACAGTTTTGTTTTAAAATGTTGGAACTTCATATATAAAGGATGGACTCAGAATTTACACAGAAATAAAAGTACTCCCACGTGCTTTGACTCCAGGCCTAAATAACAATGTAACTGTAACTGATGTGACTTAACAGATAATTGAATCATAATTTTAATAAATGGTACTTCTTATAACGGAGAAGCTAAGGAACAAAGCACAAGCTTCCGGAAAGTGAAATAACTGGAATACATTCAAGATCCTGGTGTTCATCCATCTATCTAGTGCAGGTAGGTTATCTCTAGTTCTCAGTTGAAATTTAAGATGTGGATGGTGTTCATTAAATGTCTGGATGAATCTATTTTAGATCTGCTTTCCATTGATGTAATGCTGATTTTGGAATTAAAAATGACCAGACAGCAACAAATTTATTTAAAGAACATTTTAACATAAGGTCAGTACACTGTCTCTGGTTCTCACTGCATGAGCTCATGCAGCCATATGAAATCATTTTTAGGATCATAGCTTAAATTTGTAAATGCGTTTCAGTGAAGCTCTTCCAATTATATTAGCTGCAAATGTATCCCAAACCATCTTGATTTCTTAATGTAGGTCCTTGATACAAACATGTTACCACTGACCTAATCACTGTGTCATTTCTCAAACAGTGGAAAACAAGTACTTGGCAGCATGGACACCTTCTTGGATATAATGAAACATTTAATAAAATAGGAGATACAGCAAACTGAATGAAGTTCTTGAATTTTCAAAATGCTGCTTCTTAATCTAAAGAGCTTGGTTTTTATGACTCAGTCCCATCTAAATTTATATTGTTGCTGATNTTGTCAATTTATAATGAAGACAGATAATTTTGGGATTTAAAAATTTTATTTACCTGTTCCTTGCAGGTCTGTTATGAGGATGACATGCATAAATGCAGCATCATTTGGGCTGCTGTGGGGTGATGCATTTACTACACTTAGAAAAATAACCCTGCTAATGGATACTGTCAAGTATTTGGATCAAAATCTTCTCTATCAGGAATTCTTCATGGTATCACTATTCTCACCAGATTGTTCTCAGTTAAGTATACAGTAATTTAGAGTAGATATTGTTTTAAATTAAGTGGTAAAGTAATAGAAATTTTAGGTAGAAGATCATTGAAGCTACCCTTTTGTAAATTACAGCAGCAGAAAAACTCATTTTATTGGCCTGTTAAGACTGAAAATTATTATTTTTAGATTAACAGATATTCCATGAAGAGAGTTAGCAAACTAGAGGTATTTATTTTTCATATATTGTAAACCTGCATCCGTATCAGTATGATTCTAGTAAGAAAATTCTGATTTTCAGCCTTTGCATTTCTTACAGGAAGATAATTTGATTATTTTTGTCTGATTCTCTTTGACAAGAAGTTTAATGGCATGATAACTTTGATTTTTGCCAAGAGAAGATGACTAAAATGGCATGATAACTTTTCAGGACATTAAAAAGACTATTTTGCAGTTTTCTGTCATTGTAAGGCACTGGCTTTTAGATTACAATCACAGCATATCGAAGATACATGGAATTCCTAAGTGAAACACAACTGTTACTAAGAAAAGTCCTTTTATTCATTATTCTAGCCTAAGGAAATCTCATAAAGTCTTTTCCCATGGTAGTTGCTCCTCTTTACTTGGCTATTATATGAAAATCAACAGATGCCATTCAATCAACAGATAATGGTATGGTTTTTTGGCTACTTGAGTCACCTGGTAACTGTACAAAAGACCAATCTCAGCCCATCTCAATCAAGTGTAGAGTTCAGTGGACCAGTGCTGGATATCACCGCAGCCATGTCCTACAAAATTGTTCATTAAACTTGACAGACCTTACTCTTCAATTCTGAGCTGCTGTTCTCTTCAAAAACTTTTCGGACAGTGCAGGACCATATGGAAAAAATCTCTCAGACAAAATTAGCCAGTTCCAAGGCCACAATAGATATCCATTGGAACAAGGCTTGCAAGATGAAGCTATCAGGCTTACTGGACACTCAGTTTTATCTACTGATACATTTCATGTGACACAGAAGCTGGATCCTAACAAGGCAGCCTGGTGATGGCTGCACATAGAGCAGCAGCTGAGGCACTGCAAAGAACAAGAAGCAGTCAGGCAGAGTGGGGCAGAACTGCCAGCCCAACCAGGGCATACTGCAGGCAGCCAGACCAAGGGTATTGCCAAGAATATTTTCACAAAAGGACTGGATAAATATTTCTGCTAATGACCCCTAGGTACCATAAAAAGGCATACTGACAGTGCCGTGAGAGGCACTGAAGTAATTTTCTTGTTGATCTTTTTTAAACAGAAATCAGGGCTCACAGAAGACTCTACCTGAGTACCATTTCCATATTGATTCAGGAAGAACCATGAGAAAGAAACCCATTAATCAATCTTCCAGTGTTCTTTGTTGGGAGGGTTTCTGCCACAAGGCCACTGCATCTTCCCTGGCTGACCCACAAAAGTCTTGTGTTACTACCCCTGGCACAGGCAAGAGAATTCTCTGTCCAAATGGGAAGACAAGCGGAGCCTTTGACCTTTTTTCTTGTTAGACTGTGGGATGTTTAAAATAGAAGTGCACTTTAATATACTGTAGCTATAAACAGATCTGCATGACTCAAAATCAGGTCCAGCAACATACCTTATATGAGATAATGATTGAGCTCAAATGCAAAACCAAATTATACAGGAGATGGAAGCAGGGCAAGCTAACAAGGACATGCAGGGACAGAACTGGGAAAATCTAAGCTTGGTTGGAATTGAAACTAGCAAGGAACATGAAGGGTAACAAAAGATGGATTTGTAGGTGCATGAATAGCATAAGGAAGAAAATGGAAAAGGTGAACCCACTGCTAGGTCAGGCTGGAGATCTACTAGCAAAGGATAAAGAGAAGGCTGAAGTATTTAGTGCTTTCTTTCTTCCCTCAGTCTTCATTGATAAATTCAATTTTTCCAGGTCTCCATTAACAATAAATTTTGCAGAGTTACTACTTACAGTATCAATAGATCCAATCAGGGACTCCTTAGATAAGCTGGACATGCACAATTTACAGGATGAGACTGGATACCTTTGTGACTGCTGACACCTGGCAGATGCCATTGCAAGGCCATTCCTTGTTGTCTTTGAACAGCTATAATGATCAAGGGGAAAAGGCAATCTATAACATGCCCATGAATTCCTTGTGCTGGATTTCTACATTTTTTTATAATATTTAAAAAAAATTTCCAGAAACTGCACCTTCATGTGAATCTAAGGCACCTTGCGCTTCTCTGCCTTCTCATTTATGGCTGAAAATGGGTGCTCCTCTAATCTTGACTATTTCTACGCCTTTGAAAATGAAGCAGATAATGGCATTTGCCATAAAGACAAAGAAACCAGACTGCTCTTTGAGTGTATTGTTCCAATATGAGAATAGAAACATGCCTCTGCATAAAGTAAATGTAGCACAGATTCTTAAACAATGACTTTGGTTTGTGTTCTTCTCTGAGATCTGTGTTCCCATTAAGGGCTCGGGCACCTTGTTTTTCAGTTTTACAGCACAGAAGTCCCTGGGTTCACACATTGTGCTTCTTTTGTGGTGACAGTGCCCATGACTGATCTCTGCCACTTGACCAAACAGCCAGACTGATCGCTGTGAGCATCTTGGAGTGTCCCTATACTATACTTCCTCACACTCCCAACTACTCAGATAAATGCAAATTGCTGTAACACACACCATATATGGCATAACTTTCTGCAGTATTCACTCACCCTAACGTTGCTTCTGACACCTACCTAATCAGTCTTTTGGCTCAAAAGAAGGATTTTCTTGTCTTTTGCAGATAACTGCATGAAAAGATAAGCTGCATCACTGAGGAAGTCAGAGCTGTAATACTGTGTTATTCCTCTATCTATTAAGTCTAGTATTTAAATGGCAAAATTCACTTTTTAAGTCAAATAAATGACACTTTTGGGATTTATTCTTCACAGAACATTAAATTTCTCTCTCCTGTCACTACAGGCTACAATTTATGTTTTCCTCTCCTTTTGCTTTACAATGCATCTTAGAGAACAAACAAGAGACAATGAAGACTAGGTGATTTGTTAGAAGTCATTCCAACAGTCTATTTCTGTCTTCCAGTTAATGCATACTGTTAGTTGGAAATGGAGCCCCTGCCTTTTCAGGTAAGGTTTTTGACCCCTGCGGATTTAAGAAACAATCATATTTTCCTCAGTGTTCCTCAACATGGAAGCAACTTTTTCCCATAAAATGTTTCCCTTTAATAACCACGAGTTTCCTAGCTTTTAGCCAAAGGAGCAAAGCCTATTACCCAATGGACTTATGGAGCTGTCCACATATTTTCCTGGCAAAGTAAGGCAACCTCACGCTCACACACAGGTCCCTCAGGTGCCTGAATTACATATTCTGACAATCAGGAGCCAGAACTGTTGTAAGTTTTTGTGACTCATTTCCTCTAACCAGAGATCACTCCCCAAATCAGGAATTGCCTTTTTAGCTGCCTGCAACAGCTATGCTGTAGTACTCGAGGGACTAAGCTGTTCTGCACGCAAAATGGAGCTCAGCAGCCAACTGGAATTTTAGCTAAGACAGAGGGGCTTAACGTCTAAGAAATGATGGTGGAAGCCAGGATACCCCTGGGGTGGAAACATCCTCTCTCCTGCAGCACCTTTGTCCCAAAGGCACATGCACAGCCTCTTGTGAACAGCATCCTTTTTAAAGCGCTATGAAGGGGCACTGCTTGTCTTTATAAAATTGAGTCTGCTGGAAGAGAGAATGCATTTTTTTTCTCTCCGGCTTCTCTCCATCTTTTAACAAATGGATTTTTGTTTTGCTTTCGCTTGACAAGGTTATAGAGGAAGCTTTCATGGCAAGGTTACTCCCGCAAGGTGCCTGCCGCCTTGGAAGCGGCCACGCCTTCACCAGCATCCGCCCCTAATCACAGGTTATCCCTAGGTCCGCACGGCTCAGGCGTTCTTTCTGCTGAGCCACTGAAAATTGCCGTTCTTCACTGAACTCAGACGTGAAATGGCGGTGCCGGGCGCTGCTGTGAACGCGGCCACCGCACGAACCGGGAACTGACTCCCTCTCCTCTGGCAACCAACAACCTTAGGCGCACGAGTGGCGGGCAGGGCACGGGGCTGGGCCGGCGGTCCCAGCCGGGCAGCGCTGGGTCGGGTCCCCAGGGGCCCGAGGGAGCGCAGCGGCGCTCTCCGGCCGCCCCCATCACCGCCCAGGAGGCAGCTGGGACGAGGCAGGCAGCTGGGACGAGGCAGGGAGCTGGGACGGCACGGGCAGC
>WBMY01015128.1:112037-136263 GCA_013397315.1 Donacobius atricapilla | reverse complement strand
GGGGTGTCCTGCCCTGCGGGGGCCGGCGCGCCTGGGAAACTTTGCCTGCCCTTCCCATGCCCGTCCCCGCGGGAGCGGGATCCGTGGGCGGCCGAGCGGCAGGAATACCGAACCCGGGGAGGGGAGGGAAGGGGGGGGCGAGGGCGGTGATTTGGGAGGTCTGACGATTTCTACAGCCCCTCTGTGACCCGCGACAAAAGTTTGCCGGGCCGAGTCTCCCAGTGACAGGTGGATCCGCTCCCTGTCGCGAGGGAAACTTTCCGTGCCGTGAGCGTCCCTGGGCTGTGCTGCTCCCTCTGCCCCTGCCCCGGAGCTCAGCGGCGGGGAGGCCCTGCCTTTCTGCTCACGAAAACCAGAGAAGGGTCCAGTTTTCCAGGAGAAAGCTAGTTCGGCATAACCTCTGTCTCTGCGAGGATAAGAGCTTTTTAGCACAGTGTCAGTAAGGTGTTTTTTTTCTAGACCTTGTTTTTTTGGAATAGTTTTATTATGGCTGCAGCTTGATAGAAATAAAAGAATTGCTCCAGCTTGATTTGCAGCCGTATGAGCTCACCTTCCCTCCCTCCTGGATAATCTTTATGTGGCACCTACAGCAACTGTGATATTGTCTTATGTTCAGCTGGAAGCTGCTCAAATGCCATGGTAACAAATGAGGTGTAAGTACCTGCATGGAACAGGAGGTTTGGATAAGTAATAAGAGAATATTATCCGTTAATGCATTTCAATCGCTGGAAATTAGAACGAATAGCAGTAGTTCTCTGACCAAGTTGTGAGTCTACTGATAGAGGGACAGTAAGATGGAGAACTGGCTTCAGGTGACAGTAGTTACGTTACTTAGCTTATTTTGGATAGGCTTTCCTACCAGCACCATTTTAAAGTGAGTCTTCGCTGTTTGGAAGGGGTGAAGGTATATAGTGTAGTGTCAGTGTCTGCTGGAAGTGAGAAAATACAGCTTGTTTTGCTTGGAAACAGTCACATTCAAATGCTAAAATGTTTAATAGCAATCAGTAGGGAGCTATCTGACTTGAAATCAAATATATTTACAATATCATAGCAACCAGCCTGATTTTTGTCATTATTTTCTTTCATTCTAATACTTACCTCAGAAATCAATGTCCCTTTTTTGAGGGATCTTTTTCCCACTCCGGTGTTTGGGCTCTCTCTCCAGTGAGTATAGCCTGTTACCTGGACTTTGGTTTCTTTCATTATAGACAGTGAGGGGAGACTGGAGACAGGAACAGTCTGTTCACTGTGATTTTCTGAGAGATAGGAGGAAAAAAAAGGGGTCTGTGCTCACCTGGTTGAGTTCATATGTGATGCTAATATGAGAAAAAAGTCACAGTATGCCTTATTTATACTAGACTTGAGGAGGGAAGGATGCCCTATCACATACATATATATTACTTCTCTGGACTACAGTGTGAATATATATATTGGGGATCTCTTTTAGCATTAAAAAAAGAGATGTTTTTCCATATATTAACTATAAATATTTGTACAGAGAAAGAAGTAGGACTTAGGTTTCGTGACTCTTACATAAGAATGTCTTTGAAGTCAAGGCTTGACGCACTCCTGACTCACCAAAATGGAAGACCCACTGTTCTCACAAAGACTTGCTTCATTGTGCAGAGTGGGCCCAGTTCACAGGCAGGCTGTGAAACCTTAAGAGTGGCCTGACTCCTGTGTAAATGCCTGCCTGGAAAGCAGTGCCATGGCCTCTGAGAAACTCCATTCTCACTATGATGGTAGCACTGGTGGGCTGGGACTTGAGCATGCATTTCTTTTTCTCTTGTGATAGTCTACTCTTTCATTCACATCATCCTTTCTTTTTCCTCCAGAGCTGAATTGCTGTGATCAGTTTTACTCCGGCCATCCTAGGAAGGTGGGCAGTTGACATGAGGGAAGCAAGGGAAAAAAGCAAGGAAGGGTGTGCTCTTAAAAGCTAGTGTCATATTTTTCCTCAGGACATGTTGGGGCTGTTGGTTATCCTGTTGTTATTACTGGGGCTCTGCCTCTGTCAAGAATTCACATAACCTCTGAAGCCACCATCTGTGGAAGGAACTTGCTCTCCAAAAGAAGCCACCAAGCACATTTATTTGCTGATTTTTGATTACATGTAGGGTTGACTTTAATGGTTGAAGCTGCACATCACCACAGATTATACATAGTGTAAGATGAAACCACTAAGGAGAATATTTCTGTTTTCTGCTTCAGTCATGTTTGTTGTTTTGTAGCAATATCTACTTTATTTGACCATTAGAGAAATGGTTTTCCTTCAAACTGGTGAGAAAAACACAGGTTTGTGTAATGTCTGAAAGATACTGCCAGTGTACGTCCTTCATCAAACTCCTCTGCTAAACCACATCTCAGTCTGTTTGAAACGTGTTTGAAAGCAATACCTCACTTTCATATTGCATATCAGTATTTACTGTTTGTACAACAGCCTGCTGAAATCAGTGGTATTGCTTCGTTTGGGAGCACTAGGAGTGGGTAGGAGAAGGGAGGAGTCTTCCGTAACAGCAGCTGTGAAGCTCTCTTTATTCACCAAAGCATGCCAACTTCGTATTTGAGACATTAGCAGGTTTGTACTTTGCTCTGTCGTTCCATATCACTTGGAAATGGGTTTGGGATTATTTTGTAGTTTAGGTTTGGGGGCTTTTGTTTCTGTTTTGGAGCAAGAAACCGTTGTTGTTCACCTGGTTCACAGAACCATTCTTACTGTAATAAGGAACAGCTTTATTTTAACCTGAACACAAACTGTGGCTTCATTTCCCAGGCAGCTGCTTAGGCATGCAGGGGAGTACTAAGTGACCTTGCTACTGTTGGAACTCCTTTATAGGACTGAGTTGGTTGTTTTTGGAGGACATACCCTTCCAATGTCCTTAGTGCTTGAAGAAGCAAAAGTCTTTGATACAAGCAGAGTGTGAGGGGGATGTGTGTGTTGTAGAAAAAAGTCAACTTTCAAGTAGTGGTAACTTTATGGAGGGAGAGAAGCTTAAGGGCGTATTTACGTGGTACAGTTCATGCCTTTGAACATCTTTTATGATCATTAAAAGGGTAGGGTGAAGGCTTTGATATATTGTGTTTTGAGAACTGGAGTACTTTATAGCTTCATTTTAACTAACTGCTATTTTTAGGAGTCTAGAGTTTTTTGTGCCCAAGTAGTATCCTACTTTTTCCCTTGTCAAATAAGCTGATAACAAACTAAAGTATTAATGTAAATGAAAGCTCTGAAGATATTTTTGAAGCACTGGGATTAGTGTTTTTCTTTCATTGTAGTGACATGACTTTATTGTGCACATAGAAAAATACTTCTCTAATGTTTTCTTTATGATAGATTAAAAGTCCTGTTTTTCAAGACTGACATATTGCAAAATATTGAGGGTATGGGATTGCAGCATACTACAATGGCAAAATCCATATCAAGACTAAAGGGAATCCAGTTTGTGTAATGGAAACAAGGATGTAGCATTTGGGATCAGTTTGGGCATGTTACTGAACCAGTGAGCTATACAGATGTCATTTAATTTACAATCTTATTTTGTAAGTTATATATAATCTTTTCAGCCGGAGCCAAATTCAGCACTCTTTGTTGCATTTGTCCTGCATTTCTTCCTTCAGTGAGATAAGGCATTTTGTTCAATGAGGAAACGAGACCAACCTTCCAATAGCTCATCCAGATTAAGTAATAATTAGATATAATTACTGTTCCTAGGGGAAAAGTAATTCTGCCTCATTGAAATTCTTTTATCTTCAATTAACCTATTCTGTTCTTACTGGAAATATGAAGCAAAGTGCCAGCTTGCTTCAGGCACTTCTTCCAAAGTTGCTGACTTTGGTTTTATTTGCCACCAGTGCTCGCTTGGTGCAGCGTAGCGAGCCCTGAGCGTTTCAGTGGCAGCAGTAAGGAGGAGCGCGTGCGTGGATAGGAGCAGGCTGTGCTGAATACCTTGTTGGATCAGCTTTCCATCCCCTTCATCTGCTTCTGTGTGGATCAATGAGAAGGCTTGGTGACTCACTTTTCTCTCTCCTCCCTATATTTTGTGTTTGGTTTCATGGGATTGTGAATACTTTTTTTCCCCTCATTTTTTTTCTGTCTAATAACCAGATAGGCTTTATTCTGTCCTGCTGCATGTGGGGTATCTTGTGTAAGTTTTGTTCTGTTTTCAGAGAGCCTTGCTTGGCATTAACAAATCCAGTGGGTACGTGATATGTAGGTTGGTTGGAATTCAGCAGCCAGGTTCTGAGTTTTCTGGCCACAAGTGCCCAGGAGAGCAACAGACTAGAGCACCAGAGACCCCATCTAGCTCAGTTCTAGATTAGGTTCATTTGGATACACCTTCCCATTAGGGAAATGTACTTTATTCCAGTGATGACAAACTGTACATTGACTGTGCCTACGGTTTTGACTATAAATATAAACCTGAAACTATTTTGAAATGGTGAGCTGGTAAACTCTGCGATAGAAAGGGCTTCAGAACTGGAACACATTTATGTTGCAGTAGTTCTTCTGTTTACCTGGGGACTTTGATTTCACCTTGTGAGCAGAATCCAATTTTTTATGCTCACAAACCCAATAAGATGAGTACTCTTCGCATACTTCTCCTTTCTTGCCCTCTTCGAATTCTCCCTGTTCTCTCTTTCTATACAGAGTAAATTAACGCAGTGTATTTCTGGATGTAGTTTGTTCATACAGACTTGCTCTCTGCTCTTTTCTGGGGGCTGTAGGAAAGAACTGCTAACCCCTTTAAATAGACTAAGGTGATGATTTAGTGTCAGGCCTATATCCCACTAGCTAACATAGCACTACACCAACAAAGCCAAAAATGAAAGCGAATGGTAAAGTTCAGTCTTAAGTAAAATTTATCCATGGATCACAATTGAGCTTTAAATTAATGTAAGGCACAAAATCTGCCTTCTCTTAATTTGTATGGACAAAATTTCCCACAGCTGGCTTGTCTGTTTGTAACTATTGGCATGACATGGTCTTTTTGCCATTTAACTTGTTTTCATTTTTATTAATAGCTTGTCAACCTGAGGTTTAGTGTATCATTTTGGGAGACAAAAAGCTTACATGCTACAATGTTTGCAGTGATACTGTAAATTACACACTGACTCCAGCCAGCACATCTTCAAGTGTGACACCTGCACCCTTTTAGGTTTTTATCATCGGTTGTGCTGCATAGTGGCTTTGCATTAGAAAACCCTGATTATGTCAACAGGTTGTGTAAAGAAGATAACTTCTTTTTTTCTGCCTGCTTGCTAAACCGGTATTAATTTACTGGGGGTACTGCCTCTCCTGCCTGCCAGTGGACTTTTTGAAGTCTGCATTGTAAAAGCTCACAGACAAGCTCTGTGAAGAAAGGAGCCTGTCGCTGCAGTAATTGACAAAATAATGTTTTCCTTGTATTTTCCTGAGGTTTTTCTTGCTAGCCAGTTTCAGTTTTAAGGACACAAATTAGGCTTTTTTTTTTAACTTTGTTTCAGGTTCCTTCTCAATATGTGTGTCCCTTGAAATCTTTTAATGCTTGGAGACTGATGCTTTGAGGGTGGTGATGTAGACCGGGAGAGAGTACTTTGAGGTTTTCCTTTTCCAGAGTTCTGCATCTTTGTGGTCTTGAGGGTAACAGCTTCTGATAGACACTTGCTGCTGCTGCACTTTCATAGAAGAGAGAGCCCTAAGCGAAGTTTCCTTTCTTTACTATTTTTTCCCTTTTCTAAAAAATTTTTACTTCTGATTCTTTTTGAAATGCATCTGCTTTCTGTTGGCTACAATACAAGTGATATTTTGAAAACAAGTGTCAGACCTATGCAAAGGACTTAAACCTCATGTTTGGAGCCCCGTGCATCAGCAGCCTGGTGAGAGCTTTGTCTCTTGTATGGTGACCTCTAACTGAGTATTCAAAGACAAAATATAATAAGGTAATTTCAGTCCATCTCTGACTATGTCTTGTGCTCATCTGTTCTTAAGCAGGTGTGGTCATTACTATTAATAACAGTTGATCATTAATAGTGTATCTCACAGTCCTACATTCCAATGTACTTTGAAGAAAAATGTGCTCCTTAAAATTACAGCAATTGATTCTAGAACGTATTCCACCTAATGGCAAACTTTACAACCTACAGCTTGTTGACAAATAGAAGGTTGATGTGGATTTGTCCCAGGTACAGACTCCTTGGCTGACAAACTTTGACAGCACTAAAACACTAGAATAGAACCTAATGGAATTAATTCACTGCATACACTTGGGGAATTATAGTGACGTTCTGTTCCTGTAAAATGGGTTGTGCAGTTTCCACTTTGTGATAGGGTTTAATACTTAGTGATAGGGTTTAATGCTTTTGATGTGGGGGACAGTCTGCTCTGAGAAGATAAATCTGTACTGCAAACTAACTAGAGTTTTGGTTTGTTTTTTTTTTTCTTCTTTCCTTTTAGTATTGGATGAATGAATATACTTCTTCCCTTGGAATTGGAGTGTTTCATTCAGGTATAGAGGTGTATGGCCGAGGTATGTACAAGAATAGTGTAACCTACTTTTTGTTTCAGTAATACTTTTATTTAAAAAGCATTTTTCAGTTAGTGAGGGGAGCCTAGCTCCTGAAACCTGTTCATCTCTTTTCTCATCTATTTTGGCTCTGGAAAAAAAACCCTTGCACCTGAATAATCTGGTAGCCAATGTGCATTCTTTTGTATAAAGCTATGCAACTATGAAAAAGTGTGCAACTTATTCAGCCAAGCATATAAATCTTTATTTTAGGTTTGGAAATACTTATAAAAATCTGCATAAAACAAATGTGTGCTTTGTGTAAGCATAGTTGAATCCTTTCCTCAGTTTTCTGTCAGCACTTTGTGCAAGGAGTTAATTTTTAATTACAGGAACAATAATCTGTTGCAGAGAGGCACCTAAACATGCACAATGCTCAGGAAAAAGTCTATTCCATTTTGGTAGGTTAGTTTGTTTTAGAGACAGTTTCTTTCAAAGGCGTACCGTGCTTGCTGTTCATAAAAGATGCCCTTGTGATAAATAACAGCAATGCTTTTCAGTTTTGCTGAATAGGTTGTGCTTGGCTGCTACAGCCTCCTGGTCTGTTCAGGCCACTTTGAACCTGCATTGCAGCCAGAAGGTGTTTCTGTGCCCACCATAGCACAGGCTCAGGCCTGAGGTGTTTCTGCCCAGAGTATAATGGCACTGCAGGATGATGGTGTTGCTGAAAGTAGTACAGTTAAAGTAGGAAAATCTACTGCAGTGGTTTGGGGTTTTTGGAATGTGTTGGAAGGTGAGGGGAGGGAGCAAAAGGCAGGGCATGCACTCCAAAGACCAAACTGCCAAAGTTATCTTAAACTGTTTCAGCTAGGGTAATGATCACATTGGATCTGGTTTTGTAAGTGCTACCAGAGCAACAAATTGCCAAAATACAATGCTTATTGTTAAATTTTTTTTTGGATTTGTTTTCATCTGGCCCAGAAAGACCTGACTCTTAAAAGGGCTGTGCCTGAAACCCAGTTTTTGAGCTGTGCCAAATACATGTGCCTCCCTTCCTGTTGCGATTATAGCAGCTTTCTCATATAGCAGGTCATGCCCCTGCTAGAACAATGACTTGCATTTTTCAAGGCACATCAAACCTTTTATTTATTAACCTGTTGTAAAAAAGATTATCCACAAAACTGAGTGCTAGACTTGGGTGATGTGTTAGGAATTTTCAGGAAAGGAAGTGTGAAGTCATGCTTAAAGCACTCTGGGTGCAGCATGCTCTGTTATCTTACAGACACAGACGGAAGCTACAGCACACCATGATACTTTCATGCAGTGTGAGTGCTTAAGCCAGCAGATAACTATGTGCAGACTTGAGATGCATGCACTGGTTTACTTTCTTGTTATAGTAAAGAACTTGTGACAATTGAACTCTTGCAAATCAAGAAATTTAAAGAACCTGTAAGGCCACTACGCAGTGCCACACTGAGGACTGTAGTGTACAGTTCAGTGGAATGGAATAGAAGTACCATCAAACCTCTGAGGATGCAGTACTTTGAATCCCCAATTTAGATGTAAGTGGAAGTCTAAAGACAAGTATGTATAAAGATGTATAATTTAACTTGTAAATGCTTACTTGTACAATGAAAATAATATGTACTTACTGCAAAGTTACTCAAGTTAAACCTGTACACTGATGTAGGAAATTTCCTGTCAGTTTTTACTTAGGCTGAATAGTAACTGACAAAACTATTGATTTCCAGCTCATTTAATTTGCTCCCCATGTAAATAACATGTCTGGTTACTAGCTTTAGATCATTGTGAAATCATCTTCCAGTCAGTGAGCTCTGCTGTTTTTTTACTGTCATCAGATGCTGGTTTTGTTAAATCTGAGCTTTCTCTTTCAGAATTTGCCTATGGTGGTCATCCATACCCCTTTTCTGGAATATTTGAGATTTCACCAGGAAATGCTTCTGAGCTAGGAGAAACATTTAAATTTAAGTAAGAAAGATTACCTATTTTCTTGCTCTTTGAGAAAGCATATGAAAAAGAAAATTTGTTGCCTTTAGTTTTGAGGATAGATGTATTGAACTGTACAGGATTTCTGACTTCCTGAGAAATTCCTGTGTTTGCACAGAAATGGAACATGGACAGAGGTGACAAGACAATGAAGTGTCTACAGCAAAAAACTTTTTTAGCATGCCATTAAATTTCTGAAATGCATACAGATTTTGTGGACTTGTGGCTAACTTTTAATACTCATACAGTGTAAGCAATGCAGTAACTTTTTCAAGGTGGATGATCAGCAAGGGAACATAATCTCTCATGATAAAGATGAAAGTGGTGCCATAAAATGGAATAGAAAGAACTTTTGTTATTCTTGGAGACCAGAAAGATCTTGCTACGCACAGTGGACTGACTTGAGCAATGAATGAACAGTAGTCACCTGTATCATGGGAGCCTGATCACCTTCTACTCTGTTTCTCTTCTAGAGAGGCTGTGGTTCTAGGCAGTACTGACTTTATGGAAGATGATATAGAAAAAATAGTAGAAGAGCTTGGAAAGGAATTCAAAGGAAATGCTTATCACCTAATGCACAAAAACTGCAATCACTTTTCTTCAGCTTTATCTGAGGTAAACAAACATAAAGGTCTGTAGAGAGGTGCTTCACAGGTGGCTACGGAGTATCCTCTCCTTCTAGTCCTTTGTAATGTTTGGTTTAATTTTCAACTTGCTATCTCTGTTGCCTTGGGCAAATGTCATCATTTTTCAGGTTGTATTTGTGCTTATATCCAAAGCACCAGATTTTGCTGCTAAATATTGTTGTCATACATACCTTGTGTTAGAGCAGAAGTGCATTCGTAAAGCGATACCTAGTAAATAAAGTATTGATAAGATTTCAAAATAATTTTAGTTGTTTAGGGGTTGTTACTGAAGATAGAACTACATGTTATTTTTATCAGATGATTTGTATTTCCCCACAGAACCATCTCACTGTAAATAATTTTCAAAGTTATGACCTAGTGTTAAAGAATAGCAAAGGCATTAAAGTTACCCAGATAATGTTAATCTTCTGCTTGAGAGGCTTTTGTCAAGTTATTGCTGTGCTGGCACTTGTGTCCTGGTTGTGGAGATACTTGAGTGGTGATGCAGAGTATCTGACCAAGGAGTCGAACGGGCTTTGCTTTTTCCCCCTCGGCTTTGTTGTGACATGATCAGTTTGCCAATATGATTGAATGCCTGATCATTCACATGTGTATCCACACAAGGGAAAGGGTCAGGAACAAGTGACCCAGGACAAAGAGGGGAATGGAAACTTCGATTGTCATTGATAGTTGCCAATCTCTGCTTGCCAGAATTTATTCTGATGTTTCATTGAAACATTCCAAACCAAGAATGGCTATTTTTCCCATGTGAACTTTACTATATTTTAATTGGGTTTTTTCCCCAAATAGTTAATGCATACTTACTGTATAGCCTGTGTTTTATGTAGACTGATCTTCCAGTGATAGTGGAAAATTTTATTGAGATGATGATTCATGTGCAATGCTGGTACAAATAAGTAGGGTGAGACACTGACAAGGCTGTAGTTGGTGTGAAATCTGGCCTATATGGCCGGAGTTTTGCCATACTCTTCAGCTTCATGGTCACGTTGTTTCTGTTTTAGGTCTTGTCCTATTTAGTGTTCAAATTGACTATAAAAGTGGGTATAATTGCAAATTAAATGCTGCTCAGGTACAGTAGAGTAATGTTTATGTTCTCCAAATTTGCACTGTGTAATAAGTTGAAGTTTGTAACCGGGTGGAAACACCAATGATGTAGTGGTTTCACATGCACTGAATTTGTTTTGTTAAACTTAATGTAATGGTCTGTCTTCCCACTGTGGAATAGGATTAGAAGAAAGGCAGAACAGGCTTAACTTGAAGATAGAAACAGTTAGATTTATTAACACACACTAAAGGGAGAACAAAAAAACCATGAAACCTTTCAAAAGCACTCCCTTCCCCCCTACCAACAGTTTACTTTTCCACCAAACAATGTAAAGAGACAGAAATTCAGAACTCTAGGTCAGTACCACTTATAAAATAGTCTTTCATTTAGTCTTTGAGAGACAAGTCCCTCCTGATTTTGTTCTGGTAGCTTTCCACAGGAGACACAGTCTGTTTGTGGCTTCTAGCTCCCACAAAAGCAGCCCACCCGAGAATCTGCATTTGTNGGTGGGTTTGGCCCAGCCTGGGCTCGGTGCTGCTCTCCAGGGGTGGGATTTCATCTCCCTCGACCCAGCCAGCGGCGTGGTGCAGGCCGTAGGATCGGCTGGATGTCAGCAGCCGTGGCTCCCCTTTCTCTGCCGGCATCTGCTGGGCTCAGAGGGGCCCGGCTCGGCTCCAGCCAGGGCCAGCCCCGGCACGGCTGCCCCAGCCCAGTCCCGGGGGTGGTGGGGCCTAAGCCGGGCCCTGCTGCCCCCCCTGTGTTGATGTTACCTCATGGCAGGTCCGCAGCAAAAAGAGACCATTCCCAAAATCCCACCTGTATTTAAGCTGTGTGTCCCAGAGGTGTACACTTGTATCCAACTGGCCAACCTGGCTGGCAGTTTTAAAGCCCATCACTAATTGGTTTTTACCATTCAAACCAATACACACTGTAATACCAGAAGTGAATATGGAGGTAGTTAAGTAAAATAGCTCACTCCTTGAATAGTGACAACAAAATTTTTTAATGACTCATGTGCAGTAAAAATAAATACTTAATTCAACTTCATAAATTTTTGAGGGGTTGAACCGAGCTGTGCATTCTCTTATAGCTTCTCTTGTTGCAGTGAACCAAAGTGTGTGCTTGGCCTGTGTTGTAGGATAGTGATGTCTTGGGGAAGTCGTCAGAGGCCACCACAGTAAAGAGCCTCAGCTGTGTGTGTAACTCCATACAACTGTGGTACCAACATTTGATTTCAGGGTGCTTTTTTGTATTAGTGGAGTTTCTCCTGCAATTTCTGTTTCTGAGGAATTAGCACTGACTAGAAACCATAGCTTAACAAATTTCTGTGCCTTTTATAGAAGTTACTCAAAAAGAGTGAGGTGGTTAGACTTTTCAGGACTTCTAAGAAAATCACAGAACCAACCATGTCATGTGTCCAGCCTTCACAATGGAATATAGATGCCTTTGTCGGACTTGGAATGCTGCCTTTACTGATGGAGAAAGTTGTCATAGTGCAGCTAGCTTGGGTGCTTCTTGACTGGCATTTGTGATACGTAAACTGTAAGGCTGCTGCAGCTTTTGCTTTTTATTAACAGTACTGCAGTTTTGTTACTGCTGAATCCAGAAAACAAATTAATCCTTTCTTTTTCCTTCCCCCATAGATTCTCTGTGGAAAAGAGATTCCACGATGGGTGAATCGCCTTGCCTACTTCAGCTCTTGTATACCCTTCCTCCAGAGCTGCCTGCCAAAGGAGTGGCTAACTCCTGCAGCCCTCCAGTCTAGTGTTAGCCAGGAGCTACACGATGAGCTGGAGGAAGCTGAGGACGCAGCAGCATCAGCTTCCTTGGCAAGCTCAGCATCTGGGTCTAGAACTGGACGCCACACCAAATTATAAGTCCTCCTCCAAAGTAGCAAATGGTTTGAAATACTTCAGTTTGATCTCTTCAGCAATTGACTTCCTGACAGAACATGAGAGCCAACTCTAGAACATTGTTTTTATATGCAAAAAAAAAAAGCTCTCATCAACCCCTGTTTCAGCTCAGGATTATTTACATAGTGAAAGGAATTGCTGGGAGAAAAGGAAATGATTTTGTGTGAAGCCACCCTTTTCATTTTCACCTGTTTGGTAGACCTGAGTTAACTTAACATCTTGCATAAAGCAGAACTTAAGTTATTTGTTTACAGTATTGTGTACTGCTGTTTACAAGTCCTATAAGGACTCCTGCTACCATGGAAGAAGAAAGAATTTGAGTTTGATTTAACTGTTGGTACCAATCAAAAGCAGTGGTATGATGCCCTAGATGAACTTTCCCCTTTGTTTTCAAGATTTAAGGCAGGAGAACATTAAAATGAGGAATGCCAGAAACTGCAGAATACTATATATGTGAACAGGGTACTGTGCACTTCAAGTGGCTGATGTAAACAGGTAGATAGATTCCAGGATGTAGGGAGACTGGTTTGGTCTAAAATCTGTTCCTAGAAGTATGACCTCTACATTAATGAAACTGTGGATTTTTGCACATATGAAGGGAAATTTCTATCTCATTGCAATGCACATCAATCAATTTCTTTTTCTTTTTTTTCAATTCAGCCATGTAGTTTTCATCCTGTCTTGTGTGTTTACTTGCAGTGTACTTGAGGATTTAAACATGTGAATATCATCTGCTAGTAGCATCAAAAATCTTTCACTTCTTTGTTTTACTTGATTTCAGACTTGTACATATAAGTTAGTACTTGTATTCCTTTTTGGTTTGTTTGTTTCATATAGTTTGGAATCGTGTAAAACAAGCCATTTATGGTTGGGGAATGGCCTTTGCTTCCTGCTGCTGATTTTGCTTCATTTGAGTTTGTAAACATTTGTGTCCTTTTTTTGGGCTATAAATTACTGCCCAGTTGTGCATATCTGCACAGATGATAGAAAAATCCTAATTTATTTTCCCACAGTCTCTATCTGTGGCATTAACTTTCTTATCAGATGTAATGAAGAAAAACCTGAAAATTACTTATGCACCTGCGTGTTTACACAGCAGAACCCACTAATCTGCACACATAATTATATCTGAAGGTAAGAGATATTATTTTCTAAAACACAGAAGTATGTTTGCTGGTAGATTATAATTAGAGTTAAATTATAATTAGTGATCAGAATATATAATGGAATGCCTTATTCTTGTTCAATTACCAAGAGAATTAATTGTTCTTCCAATCATTAGTGTAAATTAGTGAGGTTCTATTGTGCACATAAGGCTACAGTAGCACAAACATGAGGGAGGTGAGCTTGAGTATTTTGTAAGACTTGCTGCCTTAAACTAACAAAAAACATACCATCCCTAAACCGATCAGCTCACAAAAAAGTGTGCATTACTGGAAATACGAATTATTGCTATGAGCTTTATTTACAGTCTTTTGCTGGGTTTAGTTTTTCTGTTGAATGAAATACTGACTCTGCAGTTTCTGCTGTTTAAAAGCAAAAAAAAAGTCCTCTTGGGAGGCAAAAAGCTTCATGTTATGAATGCTCCTGGCCGTGGGGAGTGGTGCCGCTGAACCCTACGGGAAGGTGCAGTAGCTGTATCAATGTAAGAATTCTTATGGTTGCCAGCTCCAACTTGTGTAAGAAACAAGTGGAAGTTTTTCTGCTGCCAACTGGATTGAATCCTTCATCTGACAGACTTTAGGTTTTCACTTCTCTTCTGTGATGCAGTGTAGTACAGAGAGAGAAATGCTCAGTTCTGGGAGGGAAATCAAGTGACACTCTTTCTGGAAAGAGTGAGATAGTAGTACAAGTCTCCATAACTGTATTTTGGTACGTGTTTTAATTATCTCTTCTACCGAATGGGAAATGCTTAAGACTGATGAGTCTGCCACTAACTTCATTCTCTGTTTGATCTCCAGAAGCTGGATATACTGACCCTCCCTGTTGAGTGCTTTCCACTCTGCATTAGAGTTCTCCAT
Organism: Donacobius atricapilla; assembly: GCA_013397315.1. NCBI lineage: Eukaryota > Metazoa > Chordata > Aves > Passeriformes > Mimidae > Donacobius > Donacobius atricapilla. The sequence goes on along the minus strand of WBMY01015128.1, from coordinate 122,148 downwards.
TCCTTCTTTTCCCTGTAGTGAAAATGAATATGGTGGTCTCCAGTCAACTCTCAAGCATTACAGAACTGAATCTCACGCTACTCACAGCTCAGACGACAGGCTGCAGACAGGTCATTTTGTCTCTGCTGTGCAGCTGTGGTAGTAATGTGACTAAGTCTCTTGGCCGGGGCAGGTCCTTTATTTCAGCTCAGGGTTGAGGCCACTGATCTAGCAAAGTACTGTAGCTTTTCCTAGACTTTAGGAAAAATAAATAGAATGAATTTTCATTGCTACCTTTTATGTACCAAAATCAGCTTTTTAGGCTTCTGATACATCCAGAGCGCTAGGTCACAAATCTCTACACCTTCATTAACACACACAATTACAGCATGTACAATGCAAGAACGTGACAGATCACAGCACAGTTTTTATTTAGAAGTAAAACTAAGACTATTTTTTATAAAGCAGACTGGAAAGTTTGTAACAAAAACATTCATTTTATTGGTAGCTGTACAGGTGAAAATACTGTCTTATGCTCCATAACGACTTTTTTTTTGTTTGTTTCAAAACCATCCGTTTGTAAATCCTGTGAGGAAACTGACACCTGAACCCTGAAGGCTTGTTGGGTATTGTATCAAAGCGAGCAGTACTATAACTTCAGTCCTGTGCTGTCAGCTCAGCCTCTGCTGGATGCCTGCTAGAAGTCACCCTGCCAGTGGTTACTCCAATTTGTTAGCAATAGAGCAAGTTACCTTTCACCAGCATTACTGCCAAGCAGGGATTACTTTAGTCTACTAATGACCACACTGTGCTAGGACTAGAATACTTCAAAATGCTGTGAGAAAGCTGGACACCTGTGGAATCTTTTCCATCAAAACGGGTAAAAAAATATCACCACTTCAGGGTTCTGCTCTGTTTACTTTCTCATTCTTGTTTCATTTTCTGTGAGATAGTACTTTTGATATGTATTACATTGTTTAACTCAGTCATTTTATTTAAATGCCATTTTCTGTTCAGCAAGCCAAAAAAATCCAATGTACTGTCAGTGTGCACCAGTAACTTCAGAGTGGCTTGGTAAAAAAAAAACAAACACATAGTTGCATTACTTCTAAAATTTGCAATGCAATTCTGATCACTATTGATAAATGATAATTTTCACTGTTGGAAGTTGGTTACAAGCTGAATATCCACTGATGCATTTTTTGTAAACTTGTATTCAAGTTTACTACATAGTATTTGTATAAAATTCAAAGAATTTTGACTTTTGTTACCTGTACATGGCAACAAGTTGTCTAGCATCTTAAACTTAAATCCATCAGTTTATTAAAAATACTTTTATAAAAAAAAGTTGGCTCTGTGTGTTACCCCCCCTGTACCTACAGCTTGTTTTGGCAGTGCCACCCAAGCTGATATTTGGTTTTGAATGATGGTTTTGAAGGACAATGAGACTATCCTAGGGTTTCCTGTAGTTAAGCTTTTAAGCTGTTCAGCTGACATGAGCATCAGGCACTGCGGTTTGGTTTGTGTGAGGCATCTTCCACAAAACTCTGTGCTCTGGCACCGAGTTTGCAGCAGCCCTTGAGGACATGCTTTGCCAGCACTGAAAGGTGTTGGTGCTGGAATTTGCACAGGGCAGATGAGTGTGTGTGTTTTAACAGCAGCGAGACTTCTCTGCAAGTTGAGGGCACTGATAAATGGGAGTGCTGTCATGGAGCTGTCCGAGCTGGCGTTGTCCCTACCCATCCCTCCCCACAGCTGGGAAGGGGACGTGTTTTGCCATGTAGTGCATGCTGAGCAGGACATGCACTAGACTTCTAATGAACAGTGGTTAGGGCATGACCTGGGCATGGAGAAGTTGCCCAGACACAGATGTGTTCCCTTTCCTGTGTTTCCCTAATCACCAGCAAACCTATAAGAAAGACTGAGCGACTTGTAACCTCTGGAAAGGAAATTTGACAATACTTAATTAGTTAAAACTAATGTGAGTTCCAGATAAACTCAGTTTTGGCATCCAATGGCCAGGAGTGCCTATTAGCTTCTAGGAAGGTGATCAATACACAAAAGTACCTACTGCATTGTTTGCTATGGGTGAGTGGCTGCGTTTAATGGAGCTGCTCTTGAAAAGATGAGTGTTCCAAATGAAATTTTATTTTCTAGAAGTTTCTTCAGCCATGCAGAAGTATATGACAAATTTGTTAGTGGAACAGCTTTGCAACACGCAGAGGTTTTTTATGGCTATAGCACCTTAGTCCTATCACACCCCCCCCAGAATCAATCCCGTTCTTTCTCAGTGCTTCATACAGTGCAATGGAAATGGCTAGTGGACCGTTTCTGTCTTTCTCTGAAATCCTGTGGTCTGATCTAAATCAGATCATAAAAAAGCTTCAAACTTGTCAATGCTTCAAGCTTGTCAGGGAAGTCATGGCAGTTCTTTGGAAAAGAAGCTGTGCTCCACTGGCAGCTCCCATCCCTGCTGGGCTAGAGTAGGGATCCTGTATTTTTCACGTGATCTGGTCCATTACAATTAGCATATAATGAACTAAACCAGGCTCTAGCCATAGAGAAATGCAAGATCCTTCACTGGCAGTTTTAGCTTGCTTTGGGCATGACAGAGGCTACTACATCTATCTCTGGGTCTCCATAGAGAGGGACATTGCTCATGCCAGAGTGGCTCTCCACTCCATCCATCTCGGAGCAGCAGCCTGGGACACATCAAACTAAAGGAACACCGCTCCATCTTCAGGTGTAAGATGGGTGGGCAGCAGTTCTCCTGGTCTTTTGAAAATTGTTGATCCTGGAATCCTCAAAGCAGCAAGCCTGCTGCACCTGCTGGTTACCTGCTGTGCTGCTTCCAGACCATGTGTGTGAGTGTGAAAGGAGAGAAATCACTGCTAGTGTCTCCTGTACGAAGTGAGGGTGAAGGAGGGGCTTCATGTGTGTCCTGCAGGAGCTGGTTTTCATGGGCTTTAACTCATCATTTATTTTTAGGGAGCTGTTTCTACCTCTCTATCCCATTTCACCTTTTTACATGGCCTGAAACAAGGCACCCAGATACAGAACTTCAGGAAGCTGGGACTGTGTTGCTGAACTGTTCCTGCAGGGGCTCACGACAGCTTGGGAGGTGAGTTAGGAAGGGGTACCAGCCAGCGTGGATGAGAGAAGCCTTTCCCACATCCATGATGCCAGCCCTGTCTGCTGCCCCAGGCAGCTGTGGGGTAGAAGTGTGGGGGTTTTCAAATGCCCCCCTTGTGGGGTTCTGCTGTGGTTCCAATGTGACTGATGGTCAATAGGGGGTCCTCCTTTATGGTGAGACAAGTGATGTGAATCAGACAGCCCCTGGCCAAACAGGGCACAGACAGGTTTTTATCAGGCTCCAGTGAAACTTGTCCCAAGTCCCTCAGCACAAGGGATGGCGCCGGAGGAGACCCTCTGTTCGCAGAGAGTGCCGGAGTGATGTGGCAAATGCTCCCTCATGTTTCCCAAGTCGGAATGGTCATTACTGTTAGCTCAAGCAGAGCCAGGGCTTTCGTCCCAGAATAAGTATAAAGCCCTATTAAACCTACCTAATGACAAAACAAATCGTGTTGAACAGAAAATGTCTTGTGTTCCCTACTAGGCTGCAGAGGCTTGAGGGTTTTGTCCTGGTTTTCCCATTCCTTATTTGCCTGTGGGAAATGCTGCCTTCCCCCAGCCCTCCCAGTGCCGGAACACAATAGCTGCTTGTTTTTTGCCTGGAAGGAATTGCTGAGCCTTTAAATAGCTGGAATTTGGGGTTTTTTTCTTCTGTACTTCAGCTCATTCATTACTCAGTCATACCGTCCTAAAAGTGAAGATTTCCAAAAACATTGGCATTTGCCTCCTGGTTTTGTTTGTTTGTTGTTTTGTTGGGGGGAGGGGTGTTTTTTGGTTTGTTTTGTTTTTTCTTGGTTTTTTTAACCACAAAAAGATGCTCTGAATCTTAAATTTCATGCACTAGCCCGGTGTTAATGTCACTAACTAATCCTGCAGTGAAGTGTCAGCTTCCAACAAATTAATTCACGTGCCATTAAGCAAACATGAACTGAGTAGTGGGGACTAGCAAGAGCTGATGGCAGTGTAGCTGGCTCAAATGGAACTGTAAAGGTCAATTATATTTTATGTCAGAGAGACTTGGACAGTTTAGTAAGGGCACTGTGGAGGCTGTCCAGGCTTGCTCTTCCCTCCAGCACTCTGAAGTCAAGGGCAGAGAAACACCTCAGGGAGTGCCCAGCTTCCATGGATGCTCTCATCTCTGCAATTGCTTTCTTTAAGCTGTTTTGCCCTTCCAGGAGCCTCATGGCTTCTGTGCATTTTAAGAGGTTTAAATGAAGGACAGACTCCGTGGCCTAGAGCGCTGCCTCTGCCCATGGCTCCCTGCACAAATGCTCCCCCAGTGAAATGCCACCCCGTGACTGCACCCAGGGATGCCGTGCTCAGCCCATGCTTTTGGAGAGTAGGGAAGAGCATGGCGTGGGAACCTGTAATGCATCCTTCAGACAGATGGGCGGCCTCTAGCACCACTCTAGCTGGTACTTCAAAGGTGTATTGATTGGTGCTAATATTGCTATGATTATTGGTGCTATATTGGCTGTCTGCAAATGAGAAAGAAAGAAGGGCTTTTGTACTAAATAAACTGATGTCATTATTTATTGACAATAAATTAATACTTCAGTATTAAACTAAGGACAAAATGGAGTCTATTCAGAGCTTGACTACACATCTTCCTAGTCGGAGCCTGTGGCATGACCCATATATAGTACAGCACTTCCAGAGCAGTCAGCTCCTGAGAGTCAACTTTTTCTCCCTCAGTCTGTCCCCTGCAGATGTTCAACTTTCTCAGTGGTCTCTGAAGAGCTGCTTTTTACCTGCAGACCAGGTAATCCTATTGGTCATGACACTTCCCTGACTGTGTCATGAGTTGATCTATACTTCTTCCTTATCATCTGGGGAGCTTAACTGAGAATGCAGTTCAAAGAAATGCAACCAAAAGCAGCAGCTGAGCCTGGGTCAGACAAGTCCCCTCTCTCTGCCCAAACAGACAAAACAGTTCTTGAAGACTGTGACATATGTTGGTGGCTTCTTAAGGAACACCACAGAGAACAGAACCTTCCCCTGGAGAGCAGGTATTTCTGGTAATAGTTAGGAAGAATTCCAGGAATATTTGTAAATTTAATGCAGTGCACATAGGGCTTTATTATAAATATACATCTTCAAAAAGTTGACCTATAGGAGTATTCCAGGAGCAATGGAATAAGGAAGTAAACAAAGTATGTGAAATAAGTGGGTTGGGGGATCAAAAAGAAAGGGACACATGCACATTCAAAGCTAACCACAAGTCCTTCCATCACTGCTGAGGCCTGGGAATGATACAGGGGTCGGAAGGGAGGTGAAAACATCTACAGACCCTTCTCCCCTCTGCCCTCTCCTGGGTGCAGGACAAGCTGCCCTGACAGGCAGGATGAGGTGGGATGAGGAGGATGTGCAGCAGCCAGGAGAGACACTGCACTCAGGCTGCTGCCAATGGAATGAGCTGAAGCCCTTGAGTCCGGGCTTTTCCATCTCACAGCAATGAGGAAAGGATGTGCATGTGCAGACTGAGGGAAGCCCATCCACAGGGGCCAGGGAAGGACAATCAGGTCAGCTGTCTTCTTTCCTATGCATGCTGCCAGTCGTTTCTTGGTTTCCATGGAAACTGGCTGCTGCAGAAATGATGCTATGAAAATTACTTGCGAGATTTAAAGCTAACAGATTTGCTTTGCTCTGACGGGAGCAGAGAGACTCATCACTGTATTGCCCTGTGTGTGGTGTGAAAGCAGTTTCAGAGAAGTTGCAGGTGCCCCAAGACAACCTGCACCACCGGCCCTGTGTCACTGACAGCCTGTGCATCCCCAAACCCCAGCCAGGGGAGAAGAGGAGGAGGAAGAGGAGCAGGTGGAGAAGGAAGGAGCAGAGACTTCAGATCCCATTAGGTCCTTACTGGTGGGTACAGCTCACACCAGCACAAGAGGCAGCACTGTTGCCATCTCTGGAGGCAGAAATTTGTTTGCCCTGCAAAGTCCAGGCCAGCATCAAGGCAGCAGATGCACCAGCAATGTGTTGAGCATGTGGTGAGATAACAAAGAGGCTGCAAGGAGCCTGTGCTGCAGCACCTTGAGTGGAAATAATAAAGGCAGAAATGGTGGCTTAGAGACAAGTGCAGCCAGTGTGAGGCTGCCTATCCCTCTTACCCAGGTACTGAGCAGGGGACTCTTTATTCAGTGTTTGCCTTCATACATCGAGTCAAACGTTAGTCTTGTTGGATAGGCCTACTCTTACATAAGCTGGTCTCAGAAATGCATGTATTATTTAATAAACCAAGGTCCTGCCTCGCTGAGAAGCTCTGTAGCAACAAAGCAAGCCAGTCTTGGATGGAATAATTGGCACAAAAGCATGCAGAACTTAAAAAGCTTAACTCTCCCTCCATATTATTAATTAGTCAATTGAATTTCATTTGGAAGGAGTCCATGAAAGTACAAAGAAGTATTTAACCCAACAAGAGAAACTCCACAGCCCAGGTTAGGCAGTGTGGTGGAGGCCTGTGGTCAATGATCAGGAGCAGTGATGTGAAGACCAGCTGTGCCCACCACAGCAGTGACTCACATCTCCCATGGAAGGAGGCAGGACAGATGTGTAGAGCCCTGTGCCTGTTCAGCTTAATGCAGTGCTTGCACCTGCAGCTAACACCTTCAGCAGAAAACAGCCTTGGATAATAATCAGGCAAATCACGAAGAACATCTGGAAACAGATGCCAGCAGGGTGGAATTCATTTCTAGCATGAATTTTGATGTTTCTAGAAGTTGATCCAACATTTTACAAAAATAATGTCATTAATGCTGAAGGCAGCCAAATCAGTCATCAAACTTTCTTTTTCCAAGTCCTGCAAATGGCAGTTATCATAGGACTAACAAACAAGTGTTTGTAGTTTAAAAGTTCCTTGGTGCAGTGAGAGCTGATGATTCCAGTATCTTCCTGTGAATGTTTTTCTGCATCTCTGTGAAATCCACTCAAAATGACTACACCAGGTTACCTGTGACCCCATTTCTGGAGAGACTCCCTCAGCAAGGCTCTACAAAACTTGAGGATGTAAAACTAGAAATCCTGGGAGCAATGCATACTCTGTTGTGGAGTGTTTCATCTCCTTATGCAATGTTAAAGTGCTTCTATGCAGGCCTGGGGAGTATAAACACTAATTACTGAAGTCATAAGAACTTTACAGTAGAACTAGTAGGCAATCAGATGCCTCTTAATTTAGAAGCAGAACTTGATGGTCTATATTCCATCAAAGGAGGAACAAAGCCCCACAGAAGACAGATCTGGTGTTTTATGGAAGAAGTGTGTAGCTCACAAATGCCTGTAACTGCAGCAGTTAAAGTTGAAGATACACAGCATGAACAGACACATGATTTGCCAAAGACCTGCTTTTACATGTAAGTTTAGCTGATCAATAAGGTGTTTAAAAGAACATAATGGTGACTCCATAGAAGAGGACATCAAAAGAATAATGCACTGAGTGATATATATAAGGTAGTGATTAAATATACAGAGAGGAGGACTCTGCTTGGGTTCTTTGGACTCCAGCTGCTGGACAGGCAGGGCATGATTCAGTTACCTACACACTGGCATTGAGTGCCTCTTGATTTAGTACATAAGGTGCTTTTCCAGCTGATTTAAATCTGTCATGGGAGTAACAAAACACTTATATCTGAAAGGAGTTTGTTTGACACGGACAGAGTTTTCAGGATTGAGTAAGCTCGCCGTCATGTAGCCTTTCCCACATTTGCTTCAGAACTTTCCTCCCAGCTTGTGTCATAAAAGGCTCGGATGTTCCTTGGAGCATTGCCAGAGAGGGTAGATGCTGATGTGAGGGAATCAGCTTTCCAGCCTACTGCCTTTCTTCCTGGATGAGCAAATTATCTCAAAGCACTCCACCTCCTCTGAACACCTCTCACCCATGTGGGCAGCGTTCCCTGAGAGAACAGCTCCGTAGTTTTCCTGAGGAGTTTGCAAAGTGCTTGGCTCTGTGCTCCAGCTGGTCCAGCCACGGCTTAGCACTCAGGAGCTTCTAGGAAAAACATAGAGCCAGGGTGTTGTCTAAGTGGTTGGGGCCAGAACAGAGTCAGGAGATGGGTCCCATAGGTCCACAAAGCAACCAGAGGAGCCAGGTTTTGTATCCAGCTAAGACTAAGGAGGAAGCTTGGTCAGAAGATAAGGCGATGTTCAGAAGACAAGGCGAGAGCCTGGACAGAAAAGAGGGACTCCAGGAAATCGTAGAGGAAAGACTGTCTGCCTTGTAAGGACCCAGTGAGTAAAGGATAGCTTTGTTTTCCAAATCTTGATTATTTATGTTTCCAATGTAATTTAGAGAGTTGTGTTCTCAGTTTTAACTCCTTTTCTGTTCCAACGAAACAGCCTTGGACAGCAGTGTGACAAAAGGCGGAGAACAGCAGCACACAGTCAGTTCAGCTCAGTACCCTGGGTGGCATCCCAGCAGAGACAGCAACCCTGCCAGCTCCGGGATGCCAGTCCATACCTCCCTCTGCTCTCAAAGCCTCGGGCTGCCCCTAAGACAGACAAACTCTCAGATCAGGGAATGAATGCTCACATCTGACTCCCAGATTGTTCGACTGGTCCTTCATTATTCAGCTGAATGCATCAACTTTCAAACCAGTCTAGAATTTGCTTGACCCACAGTTGTGACAGGAGTGGAAGACTGTAAGTTTCAAAGTTGGTTCCCAGTGTCCCTTTCCCACGGCAGCACACAAAGCATGGGAAAGTCACCCAAAAGCCCTGTGCGAATTGTTATCCGAGAACCTGACAGATGCAATTTGATCACACAGCGATAACTGAACTCTATCTCAGATCACAACAGAGGGGCCTTCTGATAGTGTCACTGAACATTTCCTCTGTAGCTTTGTCTCGCAAACCAAGGCATTCCTTCAGCTCACGGTGCTGCCATGCCGCTGCTGTGCCACAGCACTAACACTTGAGCATCTTCAGCACTGGGAGAAGAAACCAGGGCTGGCAGATACACACCCAGAACTGCTGCAGGTGAGTCCAACAAATGACTTACACAAAATCTTTGTATCCTGATCAGTGATCAAACAGTACAGGTTTGTTTTGTGGGGGGTTTGTTTGTTTGTTTGTATTTTTGTTTTTGTTTGTTTGTGGTTGGTGGGGTTTTTTTGGTTTGTGTTTTGTTTTGTTTTGTTTTGTTTTTTAACTGACTCATGCATTTGATTTGTCTGTCTGAGAGCAGTATGTATGTGAGAACTTCACTTCCAGGAACTAGCAGAATTGTCCCCCAGCTGGAAGTTCCTTGGTCAGTAAATGGGGCAGAGACAGAAAGGTATTAATCACGCAGGAGCAGGAGGAAGTTTCCTTGCTGTCAAGGTTCCTTAAAAACTCTTCAGGGCAGAACCCACCAGCTTCACCTCTGATGTCTCTAACCTTTATCAAATTTTCCATCTGTGGCTGTTCCCTACAGAGCCATTTTCAAGTTTCTCTACAACTTGTTTTTTCCCCAGAAATTATACTAACAAAGTTAATAAATTTAAAATTATCAGTAAGCTTTAAGACTTTGGTAGGTTAGTGGGTTGCTGAAATATCAGTGAATTCGTGTTAAAAGGGATTCTGGAAACTTTTCAGAAACTTAGCTGGTTTAATTATGAAAAAATTACGTTTAACCAACAGTTACATAAATCTGCAGACTCGGGGCTACTTGTATCTGACAGAGCTTTACAAATAAGCTACAATCAATCCACATACCATTCTTTGTAACTACAGATTGAAATTGTCTAAGAATGTGAAATTAACTGAAAAAGCAGCACTTTTGTGGATAATATAAAAAAAATAGCACTTTCTTCAGCTGAAGTCTGCACGATTTTGTCAATTACCTGTCTTAGCTCTGGATGTGAAATCAGTCACTTAAAAGCCCAGTGACAGGTGACAATTGTTCTTAGCAGAGACACACCCCTAGTTACTAAGGAGCTGATGGTTACTGAGGCTTAAATAAAAACAAGTGCTTAAATTCTACTCTTCTAATGCACAGCAGCTCTGCTTTTTTTTTTTTTTTTTT
>WBMY01015128.1:78894-103563 GCA_013397315.1 Donacobius atricapilla | reverse complement strand
GGGGCAGGGGGGTGTTTGTGTCCCCCCGGGCCCCTCCGTGGGACTTTCTCCTGGTGGGCGGAACACTGGAGGCTTCGTGAGGCCGCTGGTCAGCAGTGGTCAGAGACATGACAGATGATGCCCAGCGTGGCAACAGGTGAGACCCTGTTCTAAAAGGGTGCATCACGCTTCATGGATATAACAGGGATACCTTCTTAAGCCAACAACAGCAACATATCAAGTGACTTCTGCCACATGAGAGCGCTTGAAATTATTCATTAGGAGATAGGACCAACATAGACCTCATCCTTTGTGTCTCGCTTGTACACAGGGACAGCTGATGGCTGTCCCTAGGGAACACGGATAAAACTAACGACGGGGATTTCCATGCTTGCCATCCTCACAGTGACACAATGGCTTGCCTCACTGAGTTGTCAGCCCTCCACCAGCAGTTGTTTACTGTAGTACTTAATCTTCAAAATCTACTTTGACCAAAGGGAATATCTTCACAACAAAATAAACCAATCACCTGTGATTAATTTTGGTACGGTTTCACACATGATTCTTTACGCTCTAATGATTGAAGCACAATAGGAAGAAACGTGTTCTCACACCGTCCCTGACCGAAGGATTGACAGCAGAACAATGTGCAGGTGTTACTGAAGGGCGGCTGCCCTGACCCATGTGCCCAGCCCCTGCCTGCACATAGAGTTAGGTCATAAATTAGTGGTTTATAAATGTTTCTATTCAGTATTCAGTATAAGGTTCTCTATTGCATTCTCATTCTCCAGTAATTTAACTTTTTTCAAGCACATCTGCTGTTTCAGGTACAAAAATTACATGGCATGACTAAATGCATACTTAATTGTAACCTTCCTTGTTTGTTGTGATGTAACAAAAATCCTGGATTCTTAAGGGTCTTCTCCCTTTCTTTTTTGGGGAAGGTAAAGGTTAAAAATGAAGTAGTTATTTTTAAATATTCATTAAAAATAATGGATAAACAGTTTTGTGCAAAACTATATTATGTAAATTATAGTTAACTCTTCCAAAAACATCCCTGATATATCTGTACCTGTTCACTTTTGGTCAGTTGTAACCCTGGAGGCAGTAAGTTCTCAACTGGTTATACTTTTACAGTGGAGTTGGCATCATAGACTTCTACAGCAGTGATTTTTTAAATTTATTGTTGGTTTGTTTTTTTTTTTTTTTTGTCTTACAGTCCTTTAAACTCCTGGGATTTCTCGATGTTAAAAATGTCCCATGTGCACGAGACTCAGTGCTCTATGGCTCCCTGGGGTCTTTAGTTATGGGTCTTGGACATTTTTTAGCAACCAGTAAGTACTTACTCCTTTTGGGTTTTGTATATTTATTTGGAAGAAAAAAAATAACTTCTGTTTGTTGTTAGGTGTTATTAATAATGGGAAGTCATACAAGTTTTTTTTGTCTAACTTTTCATAAGATTTTTTTGGTTTTCTTTCAGGTAGAGTTAGAAGATCTTGTGATGTTGCAGTTGGTGGCTTTATTTGCACAATGTTAGGATACTGGTACGTAAAACGCTTCCTCAATTTTGACAGGCTTATGTTAGCTGAATTGTACAACATGATCGCTGTGTTTCAGTTTTCAGAAACAGTGTTTCATGTTGGTTTGGAAACTACATTAAAAAAACCTGCCTAGTAAAGCGTCCTCTTCCTTCTCCCCAAAGTACTTAGCTTCTTTAAAGGAAAGCATTATGTTTTTATATGTTTTTTAAATACTTCCTGTTGTTTCTTGAATCCTAAGTGGTCAACTCCCCCACTTATTTCCATTTTTCTTAATTCTTTTTTCCTCTGCATACCCCTTCCTTGTGTCCTAATTCCAAAGGCAGCATGCTGAATTTTACTAGCATTATCACATGTGGTTGCAGCTTTTCAGCTGCCTGAATGACTCTGGTTTGATACTGCCACTCATATAAAGCAGGGAATCGTGTTTTCTTTCTATCCTCTCCTCTAGGTTTTACTGCAGGTACAACTTGGCCCAGCAAAGGATCCGGCAAAGAATGCTTAAAGAAGGAGTGAGAAACAAAGCTTTATTTGAAGGCAGTTATCTTGATCCAGAAAAGGAACAAACTGGCAGTGAAAGAAGCAATTCATAGGTTGCTCTGGAGGAGTTGTGGTTTAATACATCTTTGGGAAAGGGTGGTCCAAAAATAAGTCAGTCTACACTGCAAGCCTGTGAGGTGTCTAAAACTGGTAAATCATGGTTTTCCTAGTACATCTGAGCAGGAAATTCATAGTGAATCTGTTAAGTCTGTACAAGCCTTGCTTTGTTTCATGTATGTATGTGACTGCACACATTTGGAATGACGTCCTGTTAAACATCTGGGAGCTGATGTGTTCTCTTGCAGGGTCTCAGAGGATTAACGACAGTGATTTGGGACTGCTTTAACTTCCATTAGAAACAGAGTGTGGTTTGTTTTAGAAAAGTTGTAATTACATCTCATTTAAATACAGGAAAATATTTACATCACCTGTTGAGTAAATGTGTCCTTCAGTGCTATTATTAACAGTGCTGTTTGTAAAACAGGAATATTTAAACAGTAGGAGAAGGCTTTGCTTGTGCTAGATGGGTGATATCAGCAGCCTTTGTAAGATTTCAGCTGCAGGATAGTCAGATAGCTTACACACACTGTGAAGCTGAAGGCTTTCCATCTTTGTTCTCGTTCTTTATTCTGAAACTTCAAATAAAATCACACTTCAGAGCAGTCTAAACTATGTAAGTAAATATTTTTTTACTTCATTAGAAATCTTGCTACTTAAGACACTCCCCTACTATTTGTGGAATAATAATTTACATTATTTGTAAGTAGCAATGTTTGTTCTTTCTTTCATTTTTTTTCTTTAAAGGCATGTTTTAACTATTTCACTATATTTTTCAGTTTTTCAGTATATTTTTCAGTTAAAAGAAATAGCACTACATCATTTCAAGGAAACTATCTTATTTGGAAATACAGTGTTAGGTCTAATAGCATATTGGTAACAAGATGACTGATGACATCACTCGCTTCTGCCTGCTAGAGCGACACAATGTTTTATTTTTTCATCTAATGATTTATGGTCTGTTATGCTGTAAGCACTGTCTGGTCTAAAGACATTTCACCAAGCAAAAGTAGTCCTTTTCCCCCACCCTGTACTTAGTCTGTGATCTGTTGTTAACTCACATTGGTGCAGGGAGGTTTGGGAATCCAGATGTAAACAACAGTATTGCTCTACTTATTTATTTGGGAATATACTTGAGAGCACTAAACAAACATGTTATTTACACTGAGAAAATTAAACTTTTACTCTCTGTGAATTAGCCTCTTATAAGAAGAAAACAAACCTATATACTCTAATTCCTTTTTGCCTATCTATTCCTCGTGTTTCTTCTGGAGGAAACAAAGATAAATTTTATTGAGGACATTGGCTTCAATATTTTATATAAAAAGTCTTCAGAAGAATTAATGCAACAAAACACTTCTGTCCTCACTGCAAAATCCAAACTGAGAGGTTATTTGGTAGCTAATTCAGAAGAGAAAAATGTTTCCTCTGATTCTGTGTTGGGTGGGGGGCCAAGGGGATGGGAGGCTCCCTCTCCTTGGGGTGGGAGCTGTTGCTTCATAAAGCCCTTGAAGCAGCAGCGGGAAGCTGAGCGAGCCATGAAGCTGGTCTCAACGCTCCTGTTTTAATACATGATTGAGTTCTTTCCTATCTGACCTAAGAAAAGAAAGTGCAACCTAAGCAGGGGGTCTTTTGGCTGCGAGGTCATAGGTCAGCTGGAGGGTTTAGGCAACAAAAGCACAGGGATGAAAATTTACTCTTTGGTAAGAAGCAGTTGTAGAGAAAGAAGAGAAGGGTGTTTTGTGCTGATGGGAAAGAAGTTAGCACGTGCATAATGGCATCCTTCAAAACACAAATGCTGGGACTGGCGAGAAAATAGAAGCAGCATTATGATACTGTGTAAGTCAAAAAAATCTGGGGAAAATTGCAGCATTAAATCCTCTCTGGTGTTAATTGGTGTTGGTATAAGTAACTGCATTTAAGGGTATTAAGCTGCCGAATAGCAGCTTAACTACAGTTTTAGCAATAACTATGAAATGCTAGATGTATCTGCATTGTGTAGATATCCCATCTAATACTTCTGTTTCACTGTGCGGAGTGTAAAATGAACATGCCAGATGTTCACAGAAAAACTGGGGAAGAGGCAATGTGCAGGCAGCCTGGCCAGCACTCTGGAGCTTCAGTCTTTACTAAAACTTGAGGTGGAATTAACTAAAAGTCGAGGCCTTTGCTGAATAAGGCAGGGCAGGGATATAAGACAAGGAAGCAGTGAGCAGGACTCAGTTGGTGTGAAAGGGGGGGCCTGCAACAGCGGAGGGAAGAATGATCATGGTCAAACATGCAGGGGAAAAAGTCTGGCATAATTCCTTGAAGTGCTGGGTCCAGCTGGTTCCATGCCAGCTATGGAGAGCGAATTGAAAGTGACTGATGGGTTACCCCAGTTAAAGAGTCAGAGACAGGATAAAACAAAAGATCTCAAAGCTATTAGTTGTCATAAATTAGGATACATTGACAAGAAAACAAAAATTTCTGTTACTTAAGTAATTCTAACATTTGAAAACAATGACATAACTTTTTTAAAATTAGTTATATCCCTATTTATCTGTTGCTGCTAATTTCATAAATTTTAAGTCATTGGTGGAAATATATAGCACACCTATGTATTTTATTATCAGACGTGAAATGTAAAAGTATTGCAGCCAATGACAGATGTGATAGGCTTTGCTTTGCTTTGCCTAAATTAAAACTTAGCAGACACTTACTAGGAAGGAAAAGAAATCGTAATTTTGAAGATGTTTGGTTTTCAGCCCACTCAGAATAAACCATAAAAAGGGGGAGAATGAAGTATAGCAACTTGAAACCATAAGTTTTTAAAACCCTGTTTATTTTACTGACAGTTATGTTACTTGGTCATTGAATAGTGACTGACAAGCCGTTAGATTTTATCTCTGAAGTTAGTGAAATCCATCCTTAAAGGAATCTAAACCAGCAGCAAAATAAAGAGATGGGTTTATGGCCCCACTGCTCCTCCACACCTTTCTCTTCCCGTTCCCTGCAGGAGCAATACTCTGGGAAAACACATTTGCAGCCTCCTCCAGCTGGAGCGCACACCTGGGACTCTGGCAGCAGCCAGAGGCCACTTGTGCAAGGTGTGTCCTCCAGGTCCTTTGGGAAGGGAAGTTGCTGTGGAGGCACCAGGCTGAAACATGGAGATCTAAGGTTAATTGCCAGCCCCATTCCCAGAGCTGCTTGTGATCGGGTGGTCTCTTCCCTTCTGTGCCTCTCACAGGAGCAAATGTCCTTCTTCAGCCATTGACAGATTCAGCAGGCGCAAAACCCAGGAACTTTTCTAAAGGTGACAGCAGAGGCAATTACAGCTGCTGTCCCAAACTTGCCATTTACCTCTTCACCCAAGCAGAGATTTTAGGGAGATGTTGGACGTTGCTGCATTTTGCAGGCTTCCAGACTCTGTGTGTCGCCCCAGGTCCTCGTGTGCTGCAAAGGAAAGGTCATGTCCTGTCACTGAGCCTGGCTTTTGGTAAGGGTTTTTTTATTTGGGTCTGGAGGAAGTGGTTTGTTATTTTTGGTATAAGCAATCCAGGTAACAATGAAGTACTGTGTGAATTCAGCTGTAATGAGCTCCCAAGCAAAAGATATTCTCCAGCTTAGTAGACTAATTCCCATACTTTTCTTGTTTCTATCCAGACATTTAGCTCAAGAGCTTAGTTACCCATGAAAATTGTTTGCTTGCTCCGTTCAACTCTTGAAACAAATACGTTGTTCTTGCCTTGGAACCAAGAACTAATTCCATATCAGAAGTGGAACTGAGTTTTAGTTAATGTGACTCAAGGCCTTGGAACAGGAACTTTTCTTACAATTCAAATAAAAATATTACATTAAGCATGTACAGCTGCTAAACCTTTGAATGGTGGTGGAGGAGGAGGCTAATGAGAGATAAAACTTCGCATGACACAGTTTGAGGAAAACACAGACTTTTGTTCATGGCTAACAGCACCCTGACTAAGGGTAGGTCCCCTCTTTTTCACACACTCCTTTGTTTTTTTTCCTGCTTGAGTTCATAGTTTGCCTGAGAGCCATCCAGCAGAGGGGTCTGCCTGTTCCTGCGGGACTAGGTCACGGCATCCTTATGTCTGCTTGTTTTCAAGATTAAGAGCAGTTTGTTCTGAGGCTATTTTAATCCTGCCAGCTTCTGTCATCTGTCATGAGCAAAAGGGCGTCAAAACCCTCAACTCTCCTGAACATGCCAGGAACCCTCTGGCAGTATCTAAAATGTACCATGGGAGTGGACAATTACCACCGCAGGGATATTTCTCTTTAGATTAGCCACAGCTCCAAAAATACCCAGATTGTCTAGTGTACTGATCTATTTAACAGAAAAAAAGATTCCCCCTTTTCATGCTCTGGAGAGAAGGAAGCACATGCTTTGCATATTTTTTAAACTCCTTGTTTGTTTTGTCAAATGCTGTAACAAAGAGCAGCAGGTGTGCTCTCAGCAAATGTGAGTTTTCTCCCTAGACAAGAGATCCTCATCGCTCCTATTGATGGCAAATGGCTTGTGATAACTCTGGTGCTCACAGTGTGCTTTTATCCTTGACATATCTTGGCCCTCAATCCTGCATATACATGCATGGCAGGTCTTTGGAGTTCACTTACAAGCTTTACAACTCTCGCTGATATTCACGATTTCTGTCATCCAGGTCAAGAGTTCTTACCACCTTTACCTCTGCCAGGTGGCCACAGTGAGAGATCTTTCTCCACCGTCATCACTGTGACACTGCACAGATGCTGTGGAAACAGGATGAGAGATGGAGGCAGCCCACCTGCCTATTGCTCTTTGTTATGTTACTTAGGCAAATAAAGGGGGGCTAATACCCCTCCCTTTGTTCAGGCTCTGGCTGAGATAGTGGCAATATCTCTGAAGAGGAAAAGCCAGTAACAGGTTTATTACTGAGCTGATAATTCCAACAGCCCGTTCCTCAAAATACAGGGGCAAATACCTTATTCAGACCCCCCAAAGAAATCTGGAGCTACCCGTGATTGTTACCTGCCATGCTTATAATGCCCTCATCCAATATTTAAAGCCCTTGAGGGCTGTCCTGAGGCAGCACTGGGAGGCCAAGACAGAACTTGTTTGACTCGGTTCCTTAGTTCTGATAGTATCCCAGAGTCTTATTCTTCCATTACTGCCTGCTCAGACTCCCAGATGGATAAAAAGAGCTCAGCTTTTTCTTCCAAAACCTCACAAGATCCCCTTGAACCAGTACTGTAGAGGGCTTCTTACCCCCACTAACAAGCACAGCAGCCCTCTCCTTCCCAAAAGCCAGTCAGCATTAATTTCTACTCAGAAATTTCTCTATCACTTTTCATCTTTCTACTGGGGACACCATACCTCAGTCTGTACATCTCTGCCACCCACACCTGCGCTCTCAAAGAGACTTGCCCGGAGAGCACCTAAGTGTGTCACAGCGTGCCACCTGCCAGATGGCCAGGAAAGCTGCCCCTCGGAGCACTGCTCGCTTCCAGCAGAGCCAGGGATGCCCCCGCACACGGCTGAGCGGACACACACGTGCAGCCACACTGCTGTGAGATGCCACAGACCACAGCTCTGTGTGAAGTCACACACTCCTGGTATGGCACCGAACCGGACAAAATTCAGAGGGCTTCAGACACTGATAGAGCAGCAGCACTGTCCCTCCACCGACGGCGTCCTGCGGGATCCATGCTAATTGGAATACAGCCACCATTCAAGGAGGAGCCCAGGCACTCCCTCCCTTCCCCCAACCAGCCCTTCAGTTGCTTTCAGCGCTGTAATCTTCCCTGGTTTATTCTGGAACTAGAGAAGGATACTTCTACTTGGTAAATAATAGACCTTTCAAGGCAGTAAGTACCTATAAAAGCAAGATCATTCCTTAAAACTTTTCATCATTGTCTGCACGAGGATCTGCTGAAAGAAACGGTTGGAGTCTTTCGTTTCCCTTCTGCGGGTGTTTCCTTAAAGGAAAAAAAAAATAAAAAGGGACTGGCTGGCTGCCAGGTTGTGGAGGCACATAAATATCCCGGGGCCGTGCCAACGCAGCCGCTGAAGCAGTAGCAGCCGCAGCCCCCTCCCAGGAATGTCCGGGAGCCGCTGGGGAGATGCTGATTTTCAGAAGAGTCTCGCGGCCTGCATCACCTTCTCCTGCGCCAAGCAGACTGTGGAGTTTTCTCAACGCCAAGCAGGGCTGGGCTTAGCGTGCAGCCCTGCGGACTGGAGCACTGGATCACTGTAGTTGCTCCCACATCCTTTCCTTTGGAGGCAGCAGCTCCTGTCGCAGCCACCTATGGGAACCAGCCAGTCATCTCGAGCTTTGGCAGCTGGTGTGATGCTTGGTGGGCTCTGCTCCACACAGGAGATACTTCTTGTAACAAAGGGGCAGGCAAGTTCATGCAAAAGGTGTGACTGATGGAATATCCTAGGTCTGGAATCTGAATGCCCAGACTGTGACATTTAAATGTTGTGCTCACTGATATTGAAGTACTGAAATAGTTCTTACTGCGCTATCACAGCTGCTTTCTCCCAGGTCTCTCAGACTAAACAGGGGGAACATACAAGACATTTAATTTGCCCACGTAATTTACAGCTAGTGTTTCTTTTGGAGGTGCTTGTCTCACTATTTAACAATAGATTAGATTATTATTGTTGTTGTTTTATAGGGCAGCTGCTTGTCTAATGGAGTGTCCACTAGAGGCTGGGAAGCAGCTAGCTGAATAGCAGTCCTGCTGAAGAGGATGGGACTTACAGTGGCTGCCAAGTTGAATGTGGGCCAGGAAAGTGTTCTCCCTGCAAATAAGTCAACCTGCAGCCTGGGCTCCATCAGGAAATTTGTGACCAGTGAATGAAGGGACACACTTATACACCAGTACTGACACTGCTGGGCAGTGCATCTAATATTGCCGTCCAGCTTTGGGCTTCTTGCTCAACAGGGATGTTGAAAAACTGTGGAGACTCCAGTGATGGGCTCCTAAGGTGTCCACAGAGCTCAAGGCCTGCTGTGCTAGAGGAGATAGCTGGTGCCTAGCAAAGCAGAGGAGCTGCACAAAACTAATCACTAATCTGCCACTGTTTAAGG
This sequence comes from Donacobius atricapilla, assembly GCA_013397315.1. Classification (NCBI taxonomy): domain Eukaryota; kingdom Metazoa; phylum Chordata; class Aves; order Passeriformes; family Mimidae; genus Donacobius; species Donacobius atricapilla. Next base: position 94,379 of record WBMY01015128.1, on the reverse strand, counting down.
AGAAGGCCTCCTTCCCCCCCCGCATCTGCATGGGGGCTTTGCCTGGGATGAGGATGTGTGTGAGAGGTGCTGCTCTAACTTCACCACAGCCAGTCTGTTACACATCCAAGTTACAAAGCCACTCTTCTGAGTTGCTGCCTTCCCCTCAGCAGCTTTTTCTGACACCCTGGAGCTTTCCCCATCCTCCACAGTGCTTTGGGCCAAGTTGTCTCCAGCTGTACTTATTCCTCTCTTGCTAGTTTGCAAATACAGCGCGTGCATGCTTCTTTGCTTGGAAGAGCCCAGCCCCTGGCCGTTGACATCTGCAGAAGTGTCAAAGTATTTCACGTCTCTGCAACTCAGTTTGATTGCTTGTGGCTTAGTCTGAGGTTGCCCTGTTAGAAAGCACTGGCTTAGTTTTTCAAAAGGTCATGGACAAGGAAACTTCCTAATCTTAAAAGATGACTTCATCACCTATTTCTATTAAAAGCATTGCTAGGAGTGTTGCAAGAAGAAGAAGAAAAAAAAATAATGGCTTACGTCATGAGTAAGAATTTTTCTGTTAATGCAAGTGGCTTGGACTGCTCAGGGTGCTGCCAGAAGACTGATTTAATTCATTCCACTATCAGAAAATGTGGGCACAATGTCTAAAAATGTCTTCACTGCTGAGCTGTCGTGCAGTAGGCACTGAAAGGAGCTCATGTACAGGTGCCACTTACACTGAGCTCCTACACACAGGTGGCAGCTCTGCCGAGTACTCCCAGTGCAGCAGAGGAAGCAGGCCAGCACACTGCAAAGGCCAGCCCCTGACTGCAGAGCCGAGTTTGGGGCCAGGGATCTCATAAGCCATCCCAGAACCAAAACGTGCCACAGATGTTCCTCAGCTGAGTCTGTTTACAAAGTCCTTTCACGCAGGACGCTGCCCCTCGCCAAGACCGCGGCGTGTTGGGGAAGCACCTCCATGCAGACAGCGTGTATCCTAGCGACTGTTACTAGTGAAAGCAGAAATACAACCGGAGTTTGTTTCGTTGTTAGCCGGGCGCTTCCTCCCGGGACACGCGGCACAGCCCTGCCTTGAGCCCGCAGCTAAGCGCGCACAGCCCCTCCGGCAAGGCGGGGCGGCCGCAGCCCGCTGGGGCATGAGATGGCGGCGGCTTCGTCCGACAGGGCTGCAGGGAGAGCAGCACCAGCGGCACTGGCGCTGCTGCCAACAGCTGGAAGAGCACCACGGGCCATGGGCCTATGGGGGCAGAGCCAAACCCGAGGCTATCCAGAGTTGTACTGTTGGGGAAAAAATCGTCTCAGAAAGAGCCAAACCCACTTTGCACTCCGGCAGGAAAAACACCCCCAAACATGAACCCAAACCCGTGCTGCATGCCACTATCTGTGCCACCGCCCCCCAGCAGCATGGCTGCTCTAATCCAGGTACTTTTCTTCATGTAAACAAGCCCTTGTAAGCTGCAAGAAATCACTGAACGTGACAGATGGCTCAGCCCGCTCGTTTTGGCAGTGTACAGCTGTGTCCTCCTCACCTTTCTATGGGCACCAGCTGAGTTTCATGTTGGCCTTTTTAAATGCAAACTGTTTTTTTAGTATTAGTTACTCTTTAGGTAACTGCTTCTCTATAGCAGCCATTTTCACATGGCAAAATAAATCCCTTCTCTAGGAATATTCAGAGCTACGCTGGGAGTGAGTCTGTGTGGGCAGCATCAGGATGAATAGACGGCTCCATGCAAGCGCTGGTCTCCACTCAAGTGGCAAATCAGGAGCGGGATGTACAAGTGGGATATACCTGGACCCTTCCACCCCCTCTGAACTACACGTGTCCCAGCAGAGCATGTGCTGAAGCTTTTTTCAATTCTGTTCCTCAGACAGCTTTTGTTGGAGAGGAGTATTTTTAATAGAAACAGGATACTCCTTTTTGAGTGTGAAGAGTTGAAGCACTTCACTTGTGGCTGTTTTGTCGGTTTTTTTTTTAAACACCATAGAGGAAAGAAACTGGAAACAAAACATCCCAGACTTTTGAATTGAAACACAGGCTTTACAACCACATAGTAAGGGTAGGCTCTTATATTTTAGTTCAAGACTATATCATTTTATAGAGTACCAAAATAAGCAAAGGATCAGCACTCCATACAAAGTGTTAGCTCTTGTGAGGAGGGTAGAAGGGAAATGGACTTTAATTACACTAAACTTTTTTTTCAAGTCTAAAGAAAACTCCATTTCAGCAAAACATATTTGGGTTTCAACTCCCCAAATTTCATTAAATAGCGTTTCTTTTAAGACAACTTACATTTTTCTCATTCAAAGTAAAGGGATGATTTAAAGCACTATTAACAAGGAGGTGGTGCTGTTAATGTTTAATGTCAATATGCAATGGCATCTGCTATAAAGGCTAGAAGAGCAACACAAGTTTATCTTTACTTCTGAAGACTACTAGAAAGTGACTAACACTGGAGAAAAGTTTCAAGCACAGCACAAGACTCTAGCTCTAGGCTGCTGCCAGGGAGCCCCTGCTAGTCCGTACACTGCCACGGGGACCGCCAGCACACCCCGGGGCCCCGAGGGCGGCAGCGCCACGTGCTCTCACACGTGTACCCCCGTCCCTCTGACAATGGGTACATCTCTTCCCTGTCCTACGGCATGAAAACGCATGTTAGCAGCTAGCGTTGCCACTACGATTTTACAGAAGCATAAAGCTGAACAGAACAGCAGTTAAAACAAATTGAAGCTCTCTGTTAAACTCCATGACAATCCTTCCTCCCGTCCTACTCCCTTGTCCAAGTCCTTCTCCTGCTCCTTTCTTAATGTCTACTGTACAATAAAGAGGTTAAGTGGATTTTACATGATGCAAGCGCAACTCAAAGACTTTTGTCCTATATATATAAAACCATGTTTAACTGTGAATTATACATGTGAAAGATCTCTAACAGAGCAACCACCAGTTTTTTTAAAGAAACACAAGTATTTCAGCATGTACAGTAATGAGTTAAAAACTGTCCAACATCGTTGCTTTCATACGTTCTCTTCCTCTTTATAGCATTAACGGGATTTTAGACCTTGACGGCGACAATCCCAAACAAGAGTAAAATGAATTTATTTTATTGCAAACAAACGTCTAGAGTTAAACTTCTCCACCCACTTTCTTTAAAGAGAAAAGGAATCAGCAGGCTAAGGAGATACACCCATTTGAGAGTTGACATGATTAAAAATTAAGATATAAAATGGGTGACTCACAGTTTCATTAGCTTACAAAATGGTGGAGTAACTACTACAAGCACACTAGGTATACAGTATTTTGTGGGGAAAGAGTTATACAGACACACAGCTAACTTCATATAGATCCCATTAGACAACTGGATTTACAACAAGTTTTGTTTAATAAGAAATGGGCAAAGCCAGCTTCTTTTCAGAATCAAAATGCAGAACAAATGGAAAAAAAATTATGGTGTTGTAACCTTCACAAGTTTGAGCCTCCACAAATAAAGCAACCGAGTTTTACAACTTTAAGAGCTTCTACATACACTCCACCATCACTATTTAGCCCCAGGTTTCCTCTTTGCCCCCAACATCTTATTGAGTTCCAAATGTTACAAAAAAGTCCTAGTTATTGCCAGAAACTTTTGCCTCCCCCTCCTCCCCTCCCCACCCAAGAGCTTCATAGAGAGGATGGAGTGCAATAGGGAGCTTTACATCATCTCATGGTATTTGAGGGCTACTAAGATGCTTCCATACGAATCGGGTTGCAAACATTTCTATTGTATTGTGACATGACTCACGACTGTTTCTTAGAAATTGGGGGATGGGGAAAAAGGAGAAAATTCTTTAATAAAAAGACACCAGGTACAAAGCAACGTTTTACTTTTGTTGTGGTAAAAAAAAAGTCACATTTTACAGATAAAATGTAGAACCCTGAAATACTGACACATTCTCTTTTCGTGCACAATGCTGAGGTTCTCTTACGAATCACTTTAAAACTGCAATTAAAAATGTACAAAAAAGAAAAGAAAAAATCAACCCACAAAGCTTCTAAAAAAGGAACCCGCAGGCACTTCCTCTTGTGGAATGTTTAAAAAGTTAGCCTACTAAAGAAAACAGTCGACTTCTTGTGAAGGTTTTGGAGAAATATGTATCAGTTCATTTATTTGGGTACTCAATAATATCCTTGGTGATAATGCTGACTCCATGGCTTCTGACCCCAGAATTGCTGCAACAGATTAATAAACAGTTAGTTTTAACCTGCAATCACATAATGGTTAAGTTTCTTACTTGGGGGGAAAAAAAGCATTTAACAAACATCTAGTTCCCCTGGAACTTGAGAAGATTAAAGTCCTCTCCAATAGCAGCAAGTTCCTGAACAACTGAAGGCAGTTAAAAGTTCACTTCACAGCAGTAATGTGAAGCCAAGTACTACATACCATTAAGAACATTAAGCCACAGCTGGTATTTGATATATCAAGACCATCAAGGCAGATAAGTTTTGCACAGGAAGCTATTTATAGTGATATTACCTAGCATTAGAAGATTTTGCTACCCACTTTTGATTATGCATTTATTTATTTTACTCAGCGTTTTGCAACATTCAAGTTAACAATCAATCAGTAAAAAGGTCAAGCTGGGACTACTTACACCCTGCTGCCACTGGTTGTAGCCCTGAGATTGGTTTTTGTAGCCACGATTATTTCCCCTTCCTCTGAAGTTCTGCAAGACGACAACATTTTTAACTACTTAGTCTACATGCCTTTTTCAGCAGTGTTCCAATATCAATCTTTATTACCACCAAAATATCACACACCATATAGAAGTATCAGCCCCAGGTTAACAAAAAAACATACCACCAAAAACTCCCTCCCTGAAAAATGCTAGAATACCAAAAGCCTCCTCCCTCCCCTCTAAGCAACTGCTTTTTAAGCGTGGGGCAAGAACCTCAGAATTAATAAATCAGTTTAAACTGTTGTTGCCTGGTCTGGAAAGCTGGCTAATCCAGTTTTGACTCACCCTATTTCCAGCTGCTAAATGCACCAGGACAACTAAAAATACAAGAGCTTGTCTATTTTTAGTTAGGAAAGGCTGTAGTTGCTACAAGGATATGTTATCTGATCAGACAAAAGGATATGGGTCACACAGCTGAAAATAGAGAAGAGCTAGCCCACAGAACTTCAATTAGAAGTTGTGGTACAACAAATGGACATTGATACAAGTAAATAAAATTTTGCTTTTCCCCTGGTTTGTCAGTATTAGGCAAACCTGAACAATGTTTACTGGCTTGGGCTCCATCTGCTGGCTCCTCAGTAATCCAAATTTTGTTTTCCAATAGTTCCACCGATACTCCATCAGGTAAAATCTAGGCTAGTGTGTCTTTACTAGTTATATTTGATACCAGACACCAAAACAAAGACTCTGTGCAGAGCTATTTTCAGAAAGTTCCCAACATGCTTGATAAAGATACACTTTGACCCTCAGGCCAAACAACAGTTACTATTATTGCGGAAAGGGAAGAAACGCACAAAAACCCCCAAGACTAGCTTTCATGCACAAGCACTAAAAATCTTCCTTTTTAACAGGACAGAGGTACAGCCCTAACGTGAACCCCCGCAGCAGCAGCTGTCGCACAACATTCAGAGCCCTGGGCACATGCACCAGACTAGAAAGGCCTTGTGGCATGGCATCCATGCAACACAACCAAGCCTGTGTCTCCTCACAGGTCACCAGAGCTGTCGAACAACATCATCTAAAGTACTGTAGTTCAACTAGTCAGCCCCCTCTCAGAGCATCACCTGGTTGTAGTTTCCCCTGTTGGGCATTCCACCTCTGTTATAGTTTCCTCTGTTTGAGTAGCCACCTCTGCTTGGAAAGACAGGGCCGCGAGGATACGGGTAGCCAATTGCTCCGCTGCTGCCACCGCCACCACCGCCACCTCCACCACCTCGCTGAGGCATGTTGCCTCCCCTCCTGTTGTATCCACCACGATTGCCAGGGACTGCAGGGAGAGAGTTAATTCAATCAAGTAATTGTTAAGCCTTATGTATTTCCTACACGAAGATGAGCAGTGCAATCCAAGGTAGGACAAGCCTCTTATTTAAGCTGGACAATTAACTATGCACTAGAACATTAAACTTACTAAAATTGAGATCGAGGTTCCCCCTGCACAACTGCAACGCAAGTACTACAACCTTTTTCCTCAGGAGCAGCAACGTCCAGAATTCAGATTTATTTCTAGGCTCACCTCCTCCCCTGAAGTTGCCCCGCATGTTGAATCCTCCACGTCCTCTCTGACCCCTATTAAACTGATTTTTATTGCTCTTCTTATTCTTCTTTGAGCCAGTGTTTTGTTTCTTTTCTGGTGGAAGAGCCTTCTTGCTTTCTTCTTTATACTGTTCCAAAAGCTTCTGAGCTTCTTCTTTTTGCAACTCTACATAGATTATTTCATCAAAACATTCTGCTACCTCTGGCAGTGTGAAGTTCCCTATAATTGCAAAAACACTGAGTATTCAGCATCTACATTCAGCTACAATCCAAGTTGCAATAATTTAACCACCTTGCCCCCATTCTTCCGCCCACCCTCTCCATCCCCTCAGCATAGGGACAAAATTACATAATCTGAGCATTTAGGAAATATAACAGTGACAAAGGAAATAAACAGGTCTTCATGGAGTTGCCAGTACTGTTCCAAACCTTGAAAATATTCTGCCTATCTTTTTTTTTTTTTCTTTTATAAGCCTCCACTCAGAACACCAGTTTCTGCCAAATATGTCACGTATATAGGGCACTTTATGCCAAGACAGCTTTGTGCATCTGCATGAAGCGTATCACCGTAACTGAGTAGTGTTAAGGACTGCAGCAGAGGGAACACAATATAGTGTTATCCTACCAAGTTACAATAGTCTTCCAGTTTTGTATAAGTACAACTGTTTAAGATAAAGTGACTTTTTAGACTTCACGTTTACTTAATCCTTTAAACAGATACTCAGCATCCTAAAACACAGTATAGGATTATGTTCCATGCCTTTCATTTTGAGAACTGCATGCTCTGGAAGATCTTTTCCCTCCACCTCTGCCTTCTTTTGTGTTCTTTGCTTGTAGTCTTCATCTTTTGGGCAAACAACAACTGCTTTGCGCTGGAAGCCTGCAAACAGGCACATTTTTCTCCTCTGCGCAGCTGCAGACACATTTGTCTGAAAAAAATGCAGTAACTTACTACACGTAGCTGTCATTGTAAGAGTTAAGGAAGTCAACTTATGGTGTATAGACTTCACCTCTACAAGAGCTTGCAATGAAGTTTACAAGTAACTGGACATAAAGATGCTGCATAATGCAAAGTTACGAGCTTGTATCAACGTGTTAAAACACTATTCCTCCCACATCCCATAAATCTAGAGAAGTTCAGACAAGCATTTGTAGTAATATCTCAACTTTGTGTCCCCTGAATGAGTAGTAAGTCAGTAACTGAAACAACTGCTATTATAATATAACTTTAATCCCAATTAATTACTACAATACAGCCTCTTAACAAACTTCCTTAACCGTTTTTCGCTGAAGCTTCTACCTGATCCAAAATGAAATTCCGCTTCTTACGAGCTGCAATCTCAATGAACTTTCCAAGACACTGTGGGGCTCTCTGCAACAGCGTGTTAAGTTTTCCAGTATCTGCCATCTGACGCTTAAAACCTGCAACCTATGGATAGAGTTCCCAGAGTTAGTCAGTGCAGCCCTGATACATGTGGCTGACATTTTTCTTTGCTAAATGCTTTCCACCACACTTCAAGGGTTGTTCAATTCAAGGCCACAGCTGCTGCAAAATCGAAACTGACCTGCTACCATTCAGTTCAAGGTATACTCATCACAATACTAACTCCAGCTAAATTTTCCATTCTGAGAACAGTGATGTACAGAGAAGTAGAAATACATTCAACAGTCAAAACCAATGACTATTTCTTACATATTACCATAAAAAGCTTCAGAATCCTGCCATGTGTGAATTAGCAGCTCAGCAAGGTACTAAAATCTTTACACAGAATCATTAGGTTGGAAAAGACCTTTGAGATCACTGAGTCCAACCTATGACCTAACACCACCTTGTCAAACAGACCACGGCACTAAGTGCCACAGCCAGTCTTGTCTTCAGCAAGAATGCTCACTAGCTAACAAGCAACCAGTTTCTTTGATACAAAACAACGCCACAGCCACCGAAGATCATGGATTTACAGCAAGTTTTCAATATACCAAGAAATAAAATGCCTTATCACGTACCATCATTTTGTCCATAATAGTATTTGTCCCAAGAATGTTGTATTTCCCAGGATTTGCTGCTGCATGTTTGGTAACCCATGTAGTCTTGCCAGCTCCAGGCAAGCCAATCATCATCACCACCTATAACAAAAAGCTCTGTATTTGAGATACTAGTTCCAAGATTTTCTTAAGTACACAGCTTAGCCCAGCAAGCCTAATGGATGCTGAGGGGGAACGTGTGGGCGTGGAAGGTACTTAAGAGTGAACAGGTCATGAGACACTAAGTATTAAAGCTCCAAAACAAAAATGTCAGCAGTGAGGTGGAACAGTCTCCTTATCACTATCATTTGCATCCATCTGCTTTAACAACTTTTGAGATGTTCAGAAGAAACTTACTTCACAATCTTTCTTTTGCTCAGGTCCCTTTGGTCCTCGGACCCTATCCTCCAGGGGGACCTTCTGGATGAAGGTATACTCTTCAGGTACAGGGAAGTAAGGTTCCTCCTTCTGACCGAAGTTAAACTCAACCGCACAGTTATGGCAGAGAACATGTGGAAAGAGTGGTCGCCCATCAAGAACTTCCTTGCTTATTTTGAACGCAACACCAAGCTCTTGTCCATTCTTGGAATACGAGAGTTCCACTTCATCACCATCAAAATTCTGTTTTTCAGACAAAGCATTATTTTGGATAAAATTAACTCAATTTATACAGTTAATTAGTCACTTCACTTTATTGGCTATGCTCACTCAACTTCTGTAACACATTATTTCATACAGCAACTAAAGCCAATTTTCTCTTCTAATGAGTCACTGTCAATGATCATCTTGTTCAAGATCTGCATTTTTGTTAAAAGGCTTTAAAGACATTTGCCCATGAATATAAAGTCATGTTGCCAGCAGTCACTGTTAGGAATAGCTGCTGCTTCTACTGCCTGCCTATGTGAAAAAACTTGTCTTGCTCCCGTGATTTTATGTATTTGCTTTAGTGCTTCTAACATCAAAACAGTATGAAAATTCAAGGATATTTTCCCTCAAAAGAAAATGTAAGTGAAAACTTACAGCAAAACATCCAATCACATCATTTTCATCAAACTTCTCACCAAAGTCTTCAGTCTCACAATTGCATGTCTTTATTCCTTTTAGAGAATACCCATAAGAAAATTCTTCTTCACCTGAAGGAACAATTTAAACTAATTACAAATAGGCTCTCCCACCTAACCTTTTAGACACAAATCACCTTGCAGATACGTAAGTAAGCTGCTGTTCAGATTATTTTTATTAATGCCAAAACAAGTTATGACACCCCCCAATAGCCATACAAGCTCGTTCTTCTATTCAATACTTTCACTTGAGATAGAACAGCAGCACTTCCTCATCCATGTTTAAGAGCCTTATGCTGCTGGTTCCAGTTTCATGCTGACAATAAAAGCTGAACTGTCAGATAAAGACATGAACAAGTATTTTTAAACTGTGAAGATCTGATTATGCAGTGGTGTACCTGCTGAAACGTAGTCATAAAGGCTTTCTGAAGTTAAGTCTCTAGGAGCACTTACCCCTCCCATTTTAAAGGGAGTTTAGCAGACAGCCTATGCAACAGCTGAGGATGAAGCTGCAAGGAACAAGCTAACAGAAGTGTCAAACAGAAGGACTCAGGTGTAACTTAAATGGAAAGCTGTTGCTGATGTCAGAACATACCAACTCATCAAAATGTCCCCCAAAGGTGTTTCAGCATCAAGTTATAAATATTATTATCTGTCATATATATAATGAAGTGGTATTTCTTTCTTTCCAGCTATTTTCAGAAATTAGGATTTTCCCACCAAGCAAGAAGAAAAAAAAAAAAGATAATGTAGTTACCATGGGTAAAATTTTATACCACGCCCCACCCTTTAGAAGTGGGGGGAAAGGCAACTCCCCTTTTTCTACTTACGACACTACATGAAAAAGACAAAATCTCGTATCTCGTCAGGAATTCAACAATGTTCTCCACAACCCATACATGATCACTGGAAGAATTAATTATTAAATTATGCCCCATACCCTTATAGGTATGAATACTTTATGACTTTATTTGGTCCTAGTAATGAACTTTCTCACACCATGTCCACTAAATGACTCAAAACCACTTTTCACAACACACAGACTACAATCCCCCTACTTGTGCCCCTGCTTCAGAAAAAAAAATATTTAAAACTTCAGCCACATCAACACAAAAGCAAACACTGAAGTCTTACCGAGCAACATTCCACTTGTGTTCAGTGACCAGCCAACTCGCACTTCATGTATATCAATGTCTTTTGTATACAGGTGTTTAACAGGAATCTTTTCTGTAACCTATTTTTAAATTATTCAGTAAAAGGTAAACAGTATTTATTATACACTAACAGGGAAGAACAATTGGTAACACTTGGAACCTTTACACTCTGGTTAAATCTTTGCTAAGTCTAAGTGATCACCTTCTGCAAAAATAAAATATGTTCAAGAATATGAAACTGCAATAGTGACTAAACAGTTCTATCTCCTGACTTAGCAATGAAGATCGAAGATACTATAAATCTCCATCATTTTGCCACAGCAGTTCCTGTCAGTGGTCAAAAGCTTTAAGTCCTTTTGACACTGTATTAAAATCACAAACATATGTACATTTATAAAAAAGCCCCAGTTGCTATGAAGATGGGATAAACAGTAAATTACTTAGCTAAGAAAATGTGCAATGTATTAAAAAATCTGCTTCTTCAGAGACTGGGGAAAGTATTACACTATCCCATTTTACTGTAAGCAGACTTCCTGGGCAAGCTGCCAGCTTCCAAACATAACCAGATTAAAAAAAAAAAGGCAACAAACAAAAACACCCCAGAAACCCCAACAAACCACCTAAATGCATTAGAATCTACATGCAACCAGCTGTTTTTTAAACTGTCTTTAGAAGCTTTACTAAAATGAAGTGAAAAACCCATCAGTATCCTCAACCTCTGCAATTATTCTGGTCAGGTGACTGAGCTGAAACTTATTTAAAAGTGAACAGGACAGTAAGTAGTGACATAAATTTCACTTCACTGGTCTTCCAAAGTTAGAGGTATCAATAGACAGAAATCACTCCATGCAAAAGCTCGGATAATGGTATCACTATCCAATTCTCATGGTAACAGTTACGTTTGAAAGCACTAAAGAGCACCAATTAATATATACAGGCCAATCAACAAGCTGGAGAAATCAGTTTATTAGAAGGCTGATTGCTGTTTGCCATTCTTACCCTTCAGGAGAACTCTTGCTCGCAAAATTCAACTCCCTGCTAAATACTCACAATTCAATGCATCATGTCAGAGTTAATGATGTTGAAAGGGACCTCTAGAGGTCAGCCAGCCCAAATCCCTGCCTACAGAAGATCAAACTCAAAGACTTAAGTAGAGCCAGAAAGGACTGTTGGGATAATTTATATCCCTTTAAACAAAAGTCAAGCTTTCTGTGATCTTCAGAAATTACAAGCAAACTTCTGACTAGAGAGTACAGAAATACTTTCAGTGTTGATGCATGAGATGCCAAATAGAACTTGTGGTTAAAAAATGAGACCCAAAGTCTCACAATCAGAGCAAATGCAGTGTCCTGTGGTTGTGTTCTTGGTGGTTTTTTTTGTTTTTGTTTTTTTTTAAATTATTTCTGGGGTTTTGTTTGTTTGTTAAATGGAAGTTCTTATAAAAGAGAAAACAGTTTTGCAAACCGAGCCATTTTCTTGTAAGAGAAGGCTATTTAAGAGTCCCGTTCACATCAATTAGTTTCAACCAAGTCCAAAAAAAGTGACAATTATAAATATTTAAGCATGCAAAAGTCTCCCATAAACATTAACTCACCTTCATCTCAAAGCAGACTTTGCCTTTAGAAACTCCATAGGAGGCTCTCCCTCCAGCCCAAAGGAAAGCAAAGCTTTCCATGGTCAGAGAGGAAGCACTAAACCGGTCTCTTGAGATTTTAAAATGTAGGTCACAGTTATCTGTTAACATAAAAATCATTCTGTTTACTCTGATTACAAAATAAAATATAGGCGTCCAATTTTATGCATTAAAAATGATGCCAGCTTTCCAAGGTGATTTTTAAGACAAACTGCCAGGAAATACCCAGGATCTTTCAGAGAAGCAACATGTCTAGATGGAACTGCAGACTGAAGCTCAGCCAAAAATCTTAGGAAAAGCTAGCTAACAAGTCACTTTCAAGGTGCCATCTTCACTTCTGTCACCCAATTTCCCTCTATTTTTTTCCATCTGCTTAAAAACCTCTAAATTTCACCTCATCTCTTTGAACCCTCTTTGTCAGTTACCTCTTTGCATCAATACAGAGCCATCGGCATTGTGCTCTCCACAGTACCCTCTAGAGACCTGATCCTGAAGCAGTCTCGCTGCTCAAGCCCAACCCTAAGGGCTGCTAAGAAGTAAACGTGAACGCTCATGTTTTAAGTACTGAACGTAGTCTTCGGTTAATATAGTCAATTAGCAAGTCAAATTAGACGATTAAAATAAAGGCAGTTAAGTCAGATGCAGATATGCTAAGCACAGAGAGTGCACTGAAAGAACCTCCTTCAGCTCAGAAACACGACCTACACACTATGAACTCACCTATCAGTCTAAGAACCTAAGCAGAACCTTGGTTTTACAAGCACCTTCAGAGCTGCACCCAATGAAATTAAACATGAATCTCCCAGTAGGTTTCAGAAGAACAATGCCAGATGGTAACAAGAGGTGCAGCATGCACTTGAATTCCCCAGAGCAAGGAATCCATACATGAAGCTCCAAACCTATCTGATGGTTTCAAGAAAGGAGCAAAATGAGCAAAGAGTGAGGAATTCTGCTCTGCATGATGCCAGAATACATAAAAATGCAGTTTGCCCTGTACTACTGGCAACTCTCATGCACGAGATTTGCTGTTAGCATACAGCCATTCCTGATTCAAAAAATACTATTAGTGATCAAAGTGTCTTCTCATTAGTATTGCGAACTCCTGTTTGTTGCATGAAAAGCAGACAAAATCAGACAGAAGAAACCCACCTTTGCAGGTTACCTTCAGAATGGGAGATGAGAACAGAATCTGAAGTTACAGCTTCTTTGTAAGACACAGGCAATAAAAACCATTTAACAGTGGCTAACCCTCTTACACGTCTGGATCGCTATCCAGGAGAGAGTGTCAGTTTGTTACACAATTCAGCCTTACAGCTGCGTTCGAATCTTATCTCTTAAGAGTCTGTCAACACCTTAAATCAGAACTTGTCCAGTAACAAGATTTTCTACTATAAAACACTATTATTACTAGAAACAATAATAATGTAAAGTAGCTATTTACTCAGCTATTGGAAAAATCCAAAGCTCCCAGAGAAGTGGCTACTCACCAGGTTAGCAGCTAGAAACTTGAGACTTACTTAGCAAAATGTCAAGGATGGCATATTCAGCAATTTATGTAACTGTAAATTAATACCTCCTTCCATTTCAAACCGTTTCTTGTGGAATAAAACTACCTGAAACTTTTAGTAAATATACCAGACAATGCCAAAAGTTAAGCTTTCCTTCCACAGCACTGTAAGGATCCAACAAGTTCAAGCATTACTTCAAGTTTTCTAATATTGCAGAGTCCTTATACTTACCCTCAGGAATACAAATGTCAACTCTGCCGTAATGGTATGTTACAGTAATAGTGTTTTTAATCTGCCTCAAAAAAACGTTCGTTGCAGGCACTTTTCAATTTCTATGCTCTGCTGACCAATTCTCTCTGCCATCCCACTTGCACAAACCACAACCCAAAGCCCACACACTCCCAGGTTACATGAATGGGTCATTTTTGAGGAGGCACTACCAGATTTTGTTGAATTTATTAAAACACAGAAAGAACACTCCACTGGTTGGTAGGTAAATAGGGGAACTTATGTAGGAAGCTCATTTCTCAAACTGTGTTTTGTAAGCATACTTATGCCTCTGACTCCCTGAGCTTTCTGGGCAGCAGTGCTGGACAGCCGTTTAGTCAAGCTGTCTCTAGGGTGTTCTGTGTGCACTCTACACTTACCCACCAAAGCTTCCAGACCAGATTACTGTTTTGATTAAGACTCCTTCACAGAACCATCTATCCCTACAGACTTCATAGGAAAACCAAGTTATTACTACTGCTAATATACTCTTTTATCCTTCTTTTGTTTGCTAAAAACAGATGGAAACACAGTATTTTTTCTATTTTTTTAAAGTTACCTGGTAACGAAAATCAACAAATGTATCCTCCCTGTTTCAGAAAGCGTGGCATTAAGATTAAAAGCCTTAACACCACATCTTTCCAGAGCAAAGGAAAGCGTGTTTACTCACAAGTATCAAGACAAACCACAGTGTCGTCAAAATGTTCATCTTCTTCTTCAACAGGTGGTTGAGGGGATTTGGCCCTGAAAACACAAAACCAAACAACACATAATAAAGCTACATGTATTTTCACCCAGTTAAAATAACACTTCTGTGCTCTATTCCTCCTCATCACAAAATGCTGCCCAGCACCAATTCTGTTTACCTGCTATACTTGTTTTCCTCAATGTATTCAAAATATCCCCGGCCATGGTCTTCACGTGGTCTCTTCACTCCCCTCTTCTTCTCACCGGGCTTTTGTTCTGTTTTACCATCTCCTGTAACAAATGCAATGATTTATTTTGATTATTTGAAGTTTAAGTTTGTTTGAGAATAGAATCTATACAACGGCTTTGACTTTGTAAGCTGCAGCAAGCTACAGCACGAGATAAGCACTAACATCTTAAAAAGGAATGCTGCTGCATTACTAAGGCAAAACCCTGTATCTTGAATTGTCACGGGAGACTCAAAACTTGTCGCCAGTCATAAATGATTTAGCTTATGGAAGTTGCCACGCAGCAGCCAGTACGGCCCTCAATGTTATGATCCCCACAAAAAAGCGAAAAAAAAAAAAAAGAAAAAGGAAAGAAAAAAAAGAAAAAAAAACGAAAGAAAAAACCCTCCGGACGCGCCGCGCCTCCAGACCCGCAACACCATCACCACCCGCCCATCACGGGGGCAGCGGGACACTGCCGGCCGCTCGCAAGGGCACCGTGCGATGCGCACGACTGCGCCTCCTCCCGGCGGGCCGCGGGCGGGAGCCCCCGGGCAGGGATTCCTCCTCCTCCTCCCGCCTCCATTGTACGGCCAGGCCTTGCCGGCGCCATCCCGAGCGGCGGCGGCGCGCAGCGCGGAAGTGACGTCAGGCGCGCCCGGCGCCGCGCGGCGCACAACGCACAGCGCGCCCCAGCGGCC
>WBMY01015128.1:58664-78214 GCA_013397315.1 Donacobius atricapilla | reverse complement strand
GCGCACGTAGGCCCTCCCGCGCTACCGTAACGACCGCATTACCGTAAATACCCGCCCGAGCGCGGCGCGCCCCGCCGCCCTCGTCCCCGTGCTGCGAGCGGCCGATGCAGCGCTCCGGCGCAATGAGCCCGCTCCGGGCCGCGAGCCACCCGCTCGGGGCTGCCAGCTCCCGCCCGCGGGAGGCCACAGCTCGACCGAAATGACCCTCTCACGGCACCGCGTTCCAGCCGCAGCCTCGCAGCGCCTTGTCCCGATTCGCCTGGCTCTCCTGCGCCCACGCCGGGCCTAGTCCCGCACGGTGTATTGCGCACAGGCTTTGAAAAGGGGCACTGCTGCTCGAAATAGTTACCCTGGCAGAGCTCTGCTAGCGCAGTTACGTAGGGGCAGGAGCCGGGCTACCCCCTTCCCGCAGCAGCGGGCTGAGCCTTCACCGGAGCCGGCCATAACAAAGGTTCTCCAGTGCAGGAGCTCCCCGTCTGGAGCTCTGCACGGGGCCAATCCGCTCGGCAAAACTGCGCAGCTTTCCCTCTTCTCTCCCCCCTGCCTTCCCCTCTTGGACAGCGTTAATATGGGGCCCTCCCCAGCCACACAAGTTCTACAGTCATTGAATTTTGCATTTTTCCAATTCGATCAAAAGTAATATGAAAACAAACAGTGGAGAGGATTTCACACGAGCGGAAAGGCAGCGCGGATCTACAAGTCCGCGTCCTTAGGGAGCCCGGATAAAAGCTAATTTTCACTTGCAGGAGTAGAAATGCAAGTCAAACCGCCAGAGGATCAGTACGAAGCGCAACAGAAGGGAAGGTGTGTTTGCCACGAAGTTGCCTTGTGTTGGTACAGATTGCGTGACCTCCTGAACCAGAACAAATTACATTTACCTGCCCCAGAGGAAGGGAAGAGAGGCGAGGAAGACATCCTGTTTTAACTGCGCAAGGAAAGGGCTCTTTTACACACGTATACACACACACACACACCCCCCGCTCTGTCCTCAGTCAGGCCACATCTGCTTGGAGAAAACACGACCCGGTAGGCAAGGTTGGCTCAACCCAGCCCTACACAACAGCTTGTTGGAACAGAGACAGGGAGAGATGCAGTATGTACAGATGAGAAATAAGTTGCCAGAACCTTTCCCTTTAAAGTCAAGTTAGTAGAATTTATTTCAGACCAGTAGGTCAGAGTCACTTTAATAGCAGAAGAAAAGGATAAGAGTACATCAATGCAAAGAAGTCACTGTGTGATTAAGCTGTACCACTCTAAATCATTGCCTTTCTCCATTTCTTCATGAAAGAACAATCTTAGCTAGCCTGCTAAGGGACTCCTGACATGTACTGTTCTGCCAAAGTGACAACAAAATTAAACTAGTTAATATTGCAAGATTACTGACTGAAACTTACAGATAATTCTGCATTAATTTGTATGTCACTTACCTATCCAACCCTCATGATTTGTGAGGTTTTTTTGTAGGTAAGCAAATTTAAACAGAAAGTACATCATTAACTCTTTATGAGTTGTATTATCTGAACCTCAGTCGGAGCCCTGTGTTTAGACCTTGATCTTGCACAGGGCTTTTCACATGTTGAGTCATATTTCTGGAAGAGTTTAATCAAACCCGATGTCTGATAATCCCTCCCACCACCGCAAACTTTATGGATTGATAGATTCTTCTAGGCCAGCTTTGTATCCCTAGGCCTTGCCTTAAATGAGCATATCTGCACATATTGACAGTGCCTGTGTGCTAGAAAACACCCTCATTCAGAATCACCCGAGAGCTGTGCTCATCACATGTAATCCCATTCCTAAACGATGTCATGTCTCCCTGCTTCAGTAACATGTTCATACTGCTTTATACTCCTGTTACCATGGAGAAACAAAACAGCTAACAGCTTTGAGGCACATGGAGAGATTCCTTACCCTAAAGCATCCAAGCCTGGATATAAAGGCACAAGTAGACAAAGTATAAATAATTTCTCCTCCCCCTGCTGAAATTTAGCACTATTAACTTGAGGCATTTGTTTAAAGTTACTACAGCTGTCTATTTATTAAACCACTTAGAAGGATAAACTTATTATTTTTAAAGGAGATTAACTCATACCATCATAATAAGGGTAATGCTTACGATCTAACCACTTAATTACACTACCAAACAGGTGTAGCAAGACTGTTTTCAGACTACAGTTATGTTACCTGTTATTACAGAAGTGAGAAATCCCAATTGAATTTCAGATGTCAGTTGATTCAATTGTAAATAATAAAAAAATAGTTGTAAATAATCATAAAGCTAAGTAAATAAAACACACACATAACTGAAATAGATGCGTAAATTTGATGACTGCCTCTCAGTGTTGGAAAAAAAAAAAAAGCTTTTTCTATATTAAGTTAAATACATATTTATTACATATCTTAAGAGGAAAAAAAATCTCTCTTAAGATACTCCCTTGTCTATATTTAAGTTAAATACATATTTATTACATATCTTAAGAGAGAAAAATCTCTCTTAATATACTCCCTTGTCCTCTCTGAGCCCTGTGTTTCAAGAGTTTGCTTTCCCCTTATTCATACTTTGAAGGAGAAAAATGAGTTAAGGATGGATGCTTTCCTTGTTGCCCTACCCTCTCTTAGTTCAGATACAGGGTGAATCCTTCAACTCTGCTTTTCATATAACACACAGATAGATAGATAGATGCCAGCCATATCAAAAATGGGTGATTGGTAATGCAACCTTCTGAAATAAGAAAGCACTAAAGAAAAGCACTTTAAGCTTTAATGTGCAAAGCTACTATTTGTGTGGTGATGGCCACATGAAAAACAAAACGTGATTGCTGGTAACCACAATACTCTTCCATTAAAATTGCCTTTTTTGGTCTCAAAATATATTGAAATATAATCTTCCTTTCCATTTAAATGAAAAGTGACATGCCCCCATATATAACAGATGCAATCCTCTGCACTTTTTATCAATCATATAGCATTTTTCTCCTACCTATCTTACTTTCTAACCTAAACTGTTTTTCTTTCCAAACCAGTCTTCCCTCTTAAAAGTAATTTGGGATCCTCCCTCTGGGACTTGGCCCTTCAACAGATCAGTTACTCTGGTTTCCCTCATTTTTGTTTTTTCTCCTTTAGACTTCAATTAGTTGCTCTATTCACCTATAATGTTCTTTCCGTTATTCATCCTTAGGCCTTCCAAATCTCTCTTCTCTTCCTGTTTACCAACAGAAGTGGCAAAGAGGTAACAAAAAGAAGAGCAAGCTTTCAGGAGGGCCCTGAACAATCACAAGAGTCCAATCCCACCTGGGCTTTGAACCTTTCCACACACCTCCAGTGTTGCAGGAGAATGCAGGCATTTGTGTTTCCCTGTTCTGCTCTCTTAGAGCCTTGTCTGTCCTGTTCTGGCTGCTCTTGTTGTGCTTTACCCTACATCTGACCATCACAGTATGTTCCTGGTCTCTTCTGCATGCCCTTAATCCATCTACCCTCAATTAATACTTCATATTTCCACATTCAACACTCTTGCTTTAAAAGAGAATGAATATCATTATTGAAATACTCTGCTGCCTTTTATAATAGCAGGCAGCGCGTGGAGTGAGTCTTTTTCTTTCTCCCTTTTCATCACTGCTCATGAAATACTCATTAATAATTACTAGACCAAATGAGAAATTTTCAGGCATTTTTAAAGTGCTAATTTGTCCCAAGTGAGGTTACGTGACTAACGGGCTGTTCTGATGATTTCTTAGCCCCTATTTATTTATCTCCATAGGTGTGGTCTATCTCAGGGTCTATCTGCCAGGAGGCCAGGAGTTTGTTTTGGAGAAATAGCATTGTGCTCCTCTTTCCCTGACATGCACTACTGCTCACCATCAGAGACAGGATGCTGAACTAGATTGACCTTGCCTTGTACTATCTATAATCTCTCCATGATATTTTAATATCAAAGGAGTTCAGTTCATCTCAGAAATGAGGTAGTCATATGCCAAAATAAAGCCTATTAATTGCACAGGAGCCAGATTAGTTAGGTCCGAAAGCATCTTCAGGACCTAAGGGGTAGTTAGTGTCTAATTACAAGTCGATCTGTCAAGGTTCAAGGGAGTGAAATTCAGGTTTCTGGCACTGGTTTGGTTAGCTAGTTCTCAGGGGCATCTTCCTCTTATTATACTTTCTGCCAAAGTACCCTTTGGGCCTCCAGGTGAGCTGTCACTTCAGAGTCAGTAAACAAGTCCTTTTTAAGAGACTAATGTTATGTTGCTTTTCCTGTGTGCTGGATGATGTAGTTGAGTAATCCCACCAAGCAGAAGGAAGCACTGCAAAGCTACGTTGGGACGTCACATATCAGCCACAACCCGTGTTTGTCACCCTCACTGATCCCAAAAAGAATCCCCGTTTTCCCATTTCCAAGGAGTAACTTTTTTTTGCTTAACAAAAAAATCCAAAACCCAAGCCCATGAGTTTCTGAGAAACAGTTTCTCAGTTCAGAGCATTCAGTGACTCACAGTTTGTAAGCCTGGCCTTGGGAAAAAAGGCTGCATTCTCCAACAATAAAACCAGGATTCATTTTTGCTTTATTCAGAGCCATAGAGAAGTTTATTGACTACACATATTTCAAGTCCTCAGGAACTAATTCATAAGAAGATACTTAGCTCCACAAATCAGACATCTGAAGTTCCTGGAGATTTTCTTTTTTTTTTTTTTTGTAACTTGCCACATATTCACTAGAGTGGAGCTGTGAACTCTGGAAATTTAGATATACTAAACCCCTCTGCACAGCAGTCAGTCTGTGGAAGAGGAGGTAGCATTGTAAATCTGTTGCCCTGATTTTTAGCCTTCTCTTCAGTTTACAAAGAGTGGCTTCTACAGATTGGGAAGGCCATGCTAAAAACCCCACATAAACCTCCTAGAATTTTAAAGGATATTTTATGGTAACTAAAGGTACTACCATGATCCAACTGCATACCTTAAATCTGTGATAGGCAAAGCTGAGTAAGTGAACTATTTTAAAATGTTCATTAATACGTGTTAGCATGCTTTCAAGATGACCACCTCTGTACGACACACAGCTGGAGCCCAGATAGATAGATAGACCCCAGGTAGCTTTCCCTGTTTAGGTACTGACTTGGCAACCTTACAAGGCAGCTGTTACAAAATCCTGAAGTCTGCTAAGTAGACTCCAAAGCACCAAAAACTAACTTTGAAAGTACAAAACTGCTTTTCCTCACAGTCTTGGTTGTAGATCTCTTGGCTTTTACCTTCAGAAGCAGTATCCCAACTCCAGCTACTTTTCTTTTAAGCCCCAAATGAAGTCATCTCAAAAAAAAAAAAAAAGGAAAACCCCTCTGCACAGTGAGTGAGAAAAGGAAAGCCTTTTCCTTTCTGCCCACTCGCTTCCCATAACACATCATGGGCTCAGAAAACTACACAAAACCTGACTATGTACTAGCAAATCACAGCACAACCATTAGCAAAACTTTACTTTAAGACTGTACACTAAATCATCTTCAAAAGGAGGATAAAGAAATTAGGTCAGAGGTTTCGCCAGTTGATTCATTTTAGGAAACTGCATTAGTTGAGTTAACTTCACTGTAGAATGCTCTCTGGAAAGAAAGCCATTTTGTCATAGACTGCTGTTTAACCAACTCTGCTGGAGCAAATCTACTCAGCCTTTTTTTTTTTTCAGGCTGATGGAAACCAGCATCTTTTCATATGAAAGATTTAGCAACAGAAACTCTTCTGGCAACACATTAAAGCAACTGCTAGCAAATGCTTGACTACAGGTAATTTCCTAGGAAAGTATAAAAAAAACCAGTGAGTCCCCTACAAACTCTCTGAGAACAATTATTTGACAATAAACAGCAGAAGAAAACTACTGTTATGTAACCTTGCTGCTCCACATCCATAGGCTAAGAATATTTCTGGGATTGCACCCTGGCCTGAACACAGAGAGCCCTTCCAGCACATGTTATGAATCACAACCAGGTATCCCATCAGGTCACACTGTTCTGAAGGAACAGTGCCAGTAAAGTCAGGGAGGAGGAGGGTCAAAAGTTTTCTAAGGGTTTTCTGTTTTAAGGTAGCTAATCAAAGAGTTATCAAGCTCTTAAACTATCCAACTAAGATTTTCTGATAGGAACATAAAGCTATCCTTTCAAATAACATCAGGCCAACTTGTTTTGAGCAGCATCCTGAACTATCAGTATTTGCAATCCAGGGCTCTCTATCCTATAGCTTTTCCTGTGTCCCCAGACCCATGTGACTGCTGAGTTCATTACAGGGTCGGGGCCTCAATGAGATTCTGGATTTTATGAGTTCTTTTTCATACAAAAGAAAACAGAATTGCCTGGCAGTTCCTCTGTTGAGACAAGGCATCTGCACTTGTTTCTCCTGCTTCACATACCAGCAAAATAAGAGATCTTTAACGGCAAAAGTTAAGAAAGTAAGAAGCAAGGTGAGCACGGCATGCCAGTCTTAACAAAGAACTGTTTTAATCGTCCTATTATCATAGACAGGACAGTGTTTCTGAAATAAGAACTGGTTGCTGTGTGACAATAGTGTGCTTGTCTATCATTTACAAACTTGAAAAATTTACAACCAAAAGTATCATTAAAAAGGAGTGAAAACAGACATGTACCTCAAGCACAAATCTCACACCTTCGAAACAGAGAAGAGGCAGATTGTCCACAATATCTAGAAGTTTTTTTTTATCACCAGTATGTTCCACAGGGGAGAGTCTCAGATAAATACTCTAGTAAAAACCAAATCAAAATAACCACAAAGCACTTGAAAAATAAGCAATTACATGGAGAAAACATGTTATAACTGATCAGCTTTAAAGGAAATGAATGCAGAGCATTCAGATGGCAAATCTTTAAATGAATGCTTAAAATCAGCTTCTTTTCCTTTATCCTCTCTTTCTTCTCTGAAGCTGGTCTCATCACAAAAGCCAACATTTTTTTTTAACTCCATAGTAACTAACTCTAGCCATCCTTGTCCAAGTTCTTAGGCTTAACAAGATGAGTTTCTACCTAATGCCATGGTTTTGCAAACAGCAATAAATCAGAAGCAAATTTTAAGTCAATTGTTTATTTGAAGCAGCCTTATTATGAGGAAATATTTCTGGTAATATTTCCTTTTGTTCCTTTGTACTTCTCACTTGCTGATTTATAGCTTTCCCTATAATCTTCATCCATTTGTATGTATCTCAAATGCTTCCATATACTTGAAACACTTTATCATAATGATGCAGAACTTTGCTGGAACATTGAGAAATCTGGCTTGAACCTGACCTACACTGGCAGCGGATCACAGCTTGCAGCAGCCCACATGAAATGAGCTATCTCAGTCTGCTTCCAAGTGAACGAGGGCTGCTTTGGAGAACTCTACCCCAGATAACCCCCAAACTGGCAGCCTGGGAAGAAGTGAATGAACATGGGTGCTGAGTCATTTTCACTTTCTTTGCTGTGAACAGGTAACAAATCCACAGAAACCAATTTCGATACTCAGCAGCAAAACTTGTGAAAATACCCCTCCCTCTCTCATAGCTTCCTCCTCCTCCCCTCGGCACACAAACTGTTACTGGTGTGATGAGGGACCACATTGCACTTTTGGACCCAGGGACAGAGCACTTCCCTTTGCAAGACAGCTAAATGAAACCCTGCAGGAGCCAAGAGCTGGTATGCACTCATCACCCACAGCCAGCAGCCCCTTGGGCCCGATCTGCTCGGGAATAAGCACCTGGAGACCAAAAGTACTCTGAGTCAAGGCTGGAAGAAGTCTGCAGCCTGACACAAGAAAGGGAAGAATTTGGCTGGGTTGTGTACTATGGCTTCACTGGGTGTCTGTGGCTCTCAGTCAGAGGGCAGGAAGGGAGTGAAGTGCAGGGGCTGGAGCAGTCCACCGTGTGTGGGCTGCAGGAGAAGGGCTGGTGGGGCAGCAATGAGCCTGCCCGCACACATGCACAAGGGTGGGCTGGGATTCTAAGGGTTTTTTCTTGGGTAGTATCCAGAACAAGTTTGAATAAAGCAAAGTTTAAAAAAAACATTTAATAAATACTGGTGGTAAACACTGTGCTCTTCCAGAATGTGTTCTGGATTTTAACCATTTTTGTTGAAAATTGAAATTCACTTTCCTTCTTTGATCAAGTTTATTAAACTAACTTACTGGTTTTTCCTTCTGGAATCACTTCAGCGATTCTGTTGGTTCTAGAGAATATCAAAACTGAGAAAACTCCTTAGAAATAAGAGAAGAAAATTTATGAAATGGTGTTCCAATTAGCAATAAATTCCAATTAGCAATTCCAATTAGTAATTGCTTATTGCAGGGCACCAGGATCTCTTAAAACCCTAACAGTCTCTTTTTCAAAAGTAAAAGATTTAAAGCTGGGTAACAGTATGTTGGTTTTCCCCTTTCTGCCCTTTAGGTCTTTTTGGAACCACATTTGTAAGGATAAAGAAGTATTTCCTTTCAGTACTTTTAACAGTCTGATGTTTTATCTGAATTGGAAATTGCATTTCATTCCTGTCTTTTTTTCCCCTCCAGCCTTTACTGTGGCTGCATCTGCTGAAACTGGGGGTGTAAGAGAGGGAGAAGTGTGATTTACACTGGTGGAGCTTACCGCTGAACTCACTGGTGTTTCGTGAGGTAAAGCTAAGCTTACATATTTGCCTTATGACTGGGATGGAGTTTGAGTGTATGCCTCAAGACTGGGATTTTTCCATTAACCATTTAGATCTGCTGATATTTTGTATCACTAGATCATCCCCTCTTCAATTTTTGTTTGTTTGGACCTCCTTCCCCCCCAACCCCCCCGGAACTTAAAGGTTCTTTATATATCACTCTGACAGATACAATTTTTCTATCTGAGTATCCATATGGAGTTTTACTTTCATTTTTTCATTTTTCCCTGATGCTTCTGTTTCAAGTATTTGATTGTGGTTTTTTCACTTCTGTTCTTCATTTTTGTTCTATTTTTAAATCCTCTTATTTAGGTTTCATTCTAATTCTTCCAACAGTAATACCTCACAGATCTTTTTCTTCCCAGTGCATATTTCCATCATTTTTTCTTAGTAGATAGCACGTATGGTCTCTCCAGATTCCAGAAATTAGCACTTTTATTCTTGATTTCCAAGTGACAATATAAGTGATTAATTTCATGCAATTATTTGTGATCACAAAGTTGACTAAAAAAGAGCTTTTACAAGTTAGATTTGTCTGTGAAACCTTATGCTTTTAATATATACCCAACTCTTATATGCTGCAATCCACCAGGCTATTGAAAGATGTGGAGCAGATGGAGAAAAGGATTTGGTAATGGTTCTCTTAAAAACAAAATATATCTTCCCAACGACTGAATTGCTGCTAATGGCACTGCCCCTTTCAAAACCAGCCACACCTTATGCAGATAAGATGCCAGCCCAGGAGTTTTGTGTGATCTGTGAATTTATGAAGGTCCCCCACCTCCAACTCCTTTCTTACTCTGATATTACTGAGGATTGTCCCTACTGAGAAAAAGAGATGGATATTTATTTCTTTCACAGTCTCAAATCAGACATTCTCCTCTGTGTTTTTCATTTCTCAAATCTATAGGGAAGCCAATAGCTCTAGGCTGATAACTTTATGCATTTATATTTTATGTCAATGAATATAGGTTGGAAAGTGATAAAAACAGAGCTCCGAAAATCAGCTTCTTGCTTCTACTACCAAATGCAAGTAATTCACAAAGACAAAAAAACTCTTTTAGTTCTTTCTGGGACTGTATTGTATTTACTGAGGAGCTCTTCAGTCACTCTGGGAACAGGACTTCTGAAATTATACTAAAAAATTGGCTGCTAGAGTTGTTTAGGAGAACAAGAGGTTCTCAGACTTCTGAAATTTTAGATTAGAAGAACCATGTGTATCTCCATGGCTACCAGATCAGTTCATGAGCATCCTGGCAGATTTCTGGTAGCCATTTTAAAAGGTCTCATAGATAAACTGTTTTATGAAAAGACTATTGGGGCCATGCAAGCTTGCTGGGAAGACCAAGAGAGGTTGGGCCAAATGACCCCATTTGTGGTCCCATCCAACCTTAACCACTCTGAAGGCTTTAGATATTTGTCAATGAGTTAGAAGGGATGACACGTTACTGCACCACCTTGTTATTTGATCCTGTTAAACTTGATGGTGTCAGGGCTAGAGATCAATAGTGGGGTCGGTTTAGTGTCTTGGGATCTGGAGATCACAGGTCTGTTTAGAGTTCTGTGAAATCTCTACTTCTAGCATGGAGGAATTTCATTATGGGAGGAGGAGAAGTGGTGGTGCCACGGAAGGGAAGGCTTCAAGTATTGTGCCTGCTTCCAGAAGCATCTTTGGATGTTTAAAGAGGCACACGGGACACAAAAGGAGAACCTTTTCAGAAGGCTCAGCACTTGGGTATGCCATCTGTACCTTCAACGCATCTTGGGTATGCCACGCTGCATGTAAAAGACAAACTACTTGCAAAGGGGATGGAGAGAGAGAAACAAATACTATCTTAAAAGATATCCTAAAATACACTGATAGTCAGCCTACAAGCAACAGATATACGATACAACACTTTTCAGATGGGGCATCCTGAGATCTTGGAGGTTGGTTCTTAATCTGGTGAACAACTCTCAATGAACATTCGCTTACATGTCTTGGTCTTTGAAATGGGAGTTAAAATTCTTATCCAGGCTCCCAGCTGAGATCTGGTAACAGAGGACCCACACTTACTAACTTCAATGGCAGATTGCCTCCAGTTTAGCTACAGTGATTTAAGATTTTACTGTCCTAGCAGTAAAGAGAAGTGACGCTTCTTGTTTGAGAAGTGACAAAATGGCATGTGTGACCACTCCTTGGGCCACAGCTATGTTTATCAATTTAAATTATTAAGTATGCTGTGCTGTGTTGAACAGCCAAAGGAGGGGAAAGGAGGTGGAAGGAGACATACCAGGACATCCACACCCACTGTTACCAGATTCTTCCATTACACAGTGAGAGATGTGAGCTTGTAGTGGAGGGTAAGGTCACTAAGAGACATCATTGCCTCAAACCACTGCAACAAGGTTTGGTCTTCAGGCTTACAGAATTTGGGGTTTAGTTAAAAACTGGACTTAGTCTGGTTGAGTTAATCTGAACTGACAATAACTCCAGCTCTCAAGGTGTTACTGATATATAGAGCAATGACAATAAATACTGTTGTATCGTGCAAGTATATATAAACCAGACAAAAACTGTGTTCTAATATATATTTCAATAAGTAATAAGAAAAAAATATTTATCTTGCACAGTAAGTGATACCACTTTTAGGTTTATTTCCATAGCCATCCTGTTCCTGAGGGTAAATCATGGTGCTAATGAAATAGAACTGGGAACAGTTTACCTATCTTGGGCTTACAGATCCAGAGTTTCAGATGGATTATTAAACTTGGGAAATTATTTCCACTTTGGAAAGTTCAGTTAGGAGGTAAAACTTACATATATATTAAGTAGTCCATTTTCACTATCCTGTGTAGTCTTAGCCATGACTTTCTTAAGTGAGGAGGTCATTGATCAGTTTTCCTATACTTTAAATCTTTATATGTTGAAATAATTTTATTCACTGACTTGTGTGGGATCAGTCTGACAAGCAACTGTCTCATCAGCAGCCATGGCTTAGGCAGCTGTTGCTCCCTATATTATGCTGTGCATGTCTTTATGTGGCTATTCAGCAAATGGGAACTTGTCTTACAGAGTAATAACCCCTTAGTACTTTGTGGCCTATTTGTATTTCCTGGGTTATTTCTCAGGTTGTTTGTCATTTCCCTGGTGTGGTTCATTGCACGATTTCATAAATTCTTAAGTGATATAGCTCTGAATGTCCAAACCAAAGACAATTTAAATGGCTTTATCAGGATTCTTAAATGTCTCTTCCTGTTAAGTCTCCATTTTCTGGGGTATCTCTTTGAATCAGTTTAGCGTGTTGCAGTTTTCCCTGCTCCTTAGGGCTCTGCATGTAATAACTGCTTGTCGCTTAGTCCCCCAAGGCTAATGTCCTCACCATGTTTTCCTTTGCAAACACTCACCTCTACCTTGCTGCTCCCAGCCATTTCACTCCAACAACCTGAATGAGGTAAGATAATAAAGCTGCACTTATTTGGAAATGATGACCAATGCACTCTGTTGAAGGGATGCAATTTCTTTTCAGAGCAGAAAAAGGATTATACATCCCAAACTGCTGTGTTGTTGTTTTGTATTTTTTTATTATTACTATTATTTCCTCAGCTCTGTCAGCTAGTCTAATAAATGATAATGTTTCTTATTCCAAGCCTTGCTTTTGCTTCCTCGGTGCACCTCCATGTGACTGGAACATGACTGAAAGATAGCTCAGCAGCCATCTGAGATGGGAGAAGGCAAGCCAGTGATGGAACAAAAGGCTCTTCTTGGAGGATTGCGCCGAAAATGTCAGGCTGCTCCTCAATGGCAGGTCTGTGTTTCCTCAGCCCCTGTCAGTTGTTCTTACACTGCCCTTTCTGCTACACTAGCCCAGCTCACAGCACGGTAACCACAACCACAAAAAACCAATATTTTCTAGCGGAATCAGTCTTCTCCTCAGATCCTTTCATGACTGTTCCTTGGGTCATGGCAGAGAAGGTGATACAAAAGGAGGTGATGTCTCTGCTTGTCCTGGTACAGTGCCATGAAATCCAAAGTATTTGTTACTGCTCTTAGTTTGAGTTACTGTGTCTAAACGGTGCACTAGACAAACACTTCCTATTTCTAGATTTATGCATATCTAAATAGTTGCACTGGCAAAATTTACAAGTGGAGGAGTGGTTTTGATAGCTTATTTTCTCAGCTCCCTAGAATGAAGAATACAGCAAAATGTCAACTCTTTCTGGTAAAATTGGCTGAACTTCAGCTTTTGACAGTCTAACAGTCTATTGTGGTATGAATATTTTACATTTATAGCCAACATGCAAAGTCTCTGAGCACAGATTAGATTTTCATTAATACAGCTATATATCTTCTTGCCACAGTGCATTGAAGTTCCCTATCCCTCCTGAGGGAATCAAATAGGAGTTCAACTTCTTTCTTATTCGGAAGGTATAGAAAACGTCTCTGGGATGTGTCTCNTGAAAAGCTCATGGATTATTTTTTAAATGAGTAAGCCCCAGGGAGCAAAAAAAAAAAAAAAAAAGTATATTTTTATTTCAAAGCAACTTCCATTTTAGAGTAGCAAGTCTGTATAGGAAGTCTACATAACATACTCTGTACAGGATCTCTAGTTAGATCAGAGGTAACTTTATTTAAATATGGAAATACATTTGATATCTGCAAAGTTAAAGCTTATATTTAAATAATAACTGAAATTCATGAACCTGGAAAAACAAGCTAGTCATGCAATTAGTCTTTTGAATAAAAAGCCACTGAGTGAATGAAAATCGAGGTGGTGCTTATGCTCACACTAGGCTTAATCCTTTGCCATTTGTGTTAGTGGAGATGAATAAACTGTGAATTAAGATCAGTCCCCCAGACTTTAACTTTATTCCCATTGAAATAATGAAATTAACCTCAGCAGGTAGTGGGGTCAGACTTGTAAAGTAAAATCCTGAACATGGTAATGGGACTTGTTCTGGAAGATGATTTTCTCCCTTATTATCTTACTGTAGATTTAAAAGGATAGTGTTACATCACTTATCCAAACATTATCTTCACAAGCAGATGGCCTTGAATTTTCTTTTAATAAATCAAGATTTGCATTCTGAAGAAAGTAAAATAATCAGAAGTGCTTAAATTTTCTATACCCAGGTTCATTTTGGTTTTGATTATTACTAACTTAGTGAGTACAGAAACATTTTCGTGCCCAAATAATCCTGACAGGTGTAGAAAAGGAAGCAGTCCTACTACTCCTACTCATAGCAAGATTTTTCTAAGTATTAAAAAGTACTATATCATGCCTCAACTGATTAAGGGCCATATATGATCATTCAGATGTATAACCTGTATAGCTCCTTCTCTCATCTCAAGGTTACCTACTTCTGTGTCATGGTTGACATCTTTGTGAAATGCACTTTGAGCTTATTTATCTCTGCTATGGCCTTTATACTCTTAAATTGCATGCTATGCTATAGCAAACAACAAAGTAAGAGCTTTTTTTTTAAAGGTTAGCTTCACAATATTGGTAACATAAATATAATTCCAGTATTCAACAATCCCATTCAATTACAGTTGTCCAAATGTCAGTCTGAAACCTTGAATTTGTGTTTTCCTCATGAATCTCTACTTTTAAACTGCCTTTAGATAACCACATTATCAGGGGTCTCCCTTAAATATTAAGTAATAATCAAGTAATCTTTTGCTTTTTTAAGAACAGCAAAATGAACCTTCTGGGATGTGTCAAAACCTGTCTCTTTGAGTATCCTTTCTTCTCATGAGGCCTAAAGCAGGTGCTCAGTGGAGAACCAGACAAATGACTATCTTAAATACTCTGTCTCTCAACCTCCTACAAATGGTTTGTGACACAAAGATCTCCTGAGCTAGGGATGTTGTAAAATATTTCCATGTCTTCAGTTCCACTCACAGGTTTTTCTTCTTTTCTTCGTAAGAGTGAAAAGCCAGTAATTTGATAGTATGTTATTGGGGATTTTTTTTTGGCATAGTATTAAAACATGGAAAGAACTTTCTCAAAAGAACAGAGAAGGGAAGAATGGAGTTTTAAGGGCATTGATGTTCCCAGCTTCATTGCTTTTGTTTCTTGCAAGAGCAATTCCACTGGCATTGTCTCAGTACTCTGCAAGTTCCTCATTTCCAAATTTCAGGCTGCTGGCTGACACTTTCTAGACTCCAGAGGAAGGTCTTGGAGATGGAATGCAAGGTCTTCATCTGAGGAAGCAGGCTTTCTTTACCAGTATGGGGCCCTTGAGCTTGGCTCAGCATTCAGTGGTGAGCCCCTGCTGCCTGTGGAGCATGGGGAGAAGTCCTCATGGCAACCCATGTTGCTAGGCAGATGGATGACTGTGTTTTTTTCCTGCTACCGTGTTCTTGGGGATACTGGCTTCACTTCCAGATATAATTAATGGTAATAAAGTCTGAAGGTTAAAATATATGGATCTCTAGGGCCATTTCTGTGTCTGGGTGGGATGGGGAACAGTATCCTGGCACTTGGATATAAAAGAAAAGGCTTTTTTCTGCTGCAGCTCTTTAGGCATAGTCCCAGAGGCTGAGCACTGCCAGCAGCTCTTTGACATTGAAGAATATTGCTGCAGTAAAGAAATGCTTCCTTTTTCCTTGCAACTCATTTTTAATGTATGTTTAGTCACTTTTCCTCAAATGCTGTTTTATTGAGGCGGGACAGGAGGAGCTTTAAAGATCCATAGGATTGTAGCTTTACATGAGCAGTAAGAGAGATTTGCCAGGACAGTTCCAAAGCCATCCCATGGACTGAAAAGGGTTTGAGATCCTGCTATGATCAGCAACCTTCAAACTAGATTTTCCCCCTTTCTTCCTTCAGAGTTTTACTTATGGATTCAGACAGACACTGATCTTTTTCCCTCCAAAAGAACATCTCACTCTTCCTGCCTTTCCCTCTATTTCTTTCTAATTGCAGGGTCCAATTTCCTGGATGTGGTGATTGAGATGCTTGTCAGATCCTTTTCCGAGTTTCTTAATAGGACAGAACACTATTCACTTTTTGATGGATTGTATTTTTACTACCTCTGTGACTCATATTTGCTCTCTGTGAATGGCAGAGCCAGCACAAGGTAGAAGGAACATGTGCAGCCAGCAGGAGGGAAGGAAGGGCAAGACTTGGATCTTCCCCTTTCAGCACTGGTGGACTCCATATGTGTCATACACTGACATTTTATTTTAGAGGTCAGATTCTGTGCTTCTAGGTTTATTACCCTTATAAGAAGTAAAGGAAATCCTTTGCCAATTCATGCACTTTTTGCTGCTTTATAGGTGAGAACAGAAAGAATTATTTTTTTGAAAGAATGCAAAATGATCACAGATAAGGTTAATATAAATATACCAGCAGCCTGGAAGAGGTCATTGGAAGAGGAAATAATGGAGGGCATGCTTGTATGTCTGTCTCTGCCCACTCTGTTAGGCTTCTCTTCATCTAGTCCAGGCACAGGATCAAAGCCTGCACTTATGAGGAGAATGAGCCAGAGGAGAAGCTGTCTTCCCCTCCTACACATGCAGGAACGATGTAGCTGCTCCCAAGTGTAATTTACCTAAATTCTGTAGGGAAAGATACAGTATAGGCAAGGAACGATGGAATCTTTTTCTCGTTTTTATCTGGTTACTGTGTCTCATTTGGGTGAACAGCTAATGTTTAGATAATACTCTGTTTTGAAGAGTCTGTTTCTGAGTCACTGAAAGCAGCTGCTGGTCCCAGAGGAAGAGTGGAATGAAAGTACACTTGGGTCATTCACGTCACATTGGTGAAAAAGGGTACAGTGACGTGGAAATGCCTGCTGAACAGCACAGCTGCACCCCTTTAGCTGCAGAGGAGCTGTAGGTAAGAGTCCTGTCACAGAATCATTGTTATCCACCTACTTTCTCTGTGAAGGACAAATGAATATGCTTCTTTGTGCCTTCAGTTATGTGGTCCCCAAGGACCCACAGAGGGAGTCCTATAGTCAACGTCTTTGGCAAATGTTTGGAGCACAGATATGTTGAGATTCTTGCAGCCCCAAAGCCATGGGGGGACCCAGCTTTGTAGGATGTTATTATACCTCCTTGAACTGCTTTCTCTTACGTCACTTCTCCCCTTTTAGACCTGTTTTCTATTGCTGAATAACATTTCTGAACATATGCATGGAAAATATGCAAAATGTGTGATAGGGCCCTGATAGCTGAGAAGAATGTATGCGATGAAATTAGGAGTGGAGGTAATTAACATTATGTCTATGAGACTTCAGTGGATTCATGCTTTATATCAATAATGCTGTATTCTTCCATAATTTTCCTGAGATATTTTCTGACATTTTTAAAATGAAAAATCACAATTTTAAAAGGGTATGTTCTCTTCAGAGGAGTTCTGTAAAGATCTTGCATGCAGCAGCTGATATTTCAAGCTGTTGAATTAGTAGTTCTGGGTTTCCTTTTGTACTTGTCTGTGCCAAAATGTGATTAGTTGTTTCAGCCCACTCATACCCTTGGTTTGAGATATCTGTGCATTAAGTTAAAAGGGAAACAGCTATATGGTTTAGGTCCAATATTTGATCTGCGTTATAATTGTTAACATTTTTTTTTCTGTATACAGATTTTTCAAGATGCATTGCCAGGAAATTTTAAAGCAGTGAGTTCTCATTTTGAAGTGCTTTCTCATTCATGTTTTGTTCTGCTCCTGGAGACAGGCAAGACACCAAAGCCCAATTTGTTAGGAATTGGGAGAGTAAGGACACTTGGCTGCAAGCTACTGGAAGCAAAAGGAAACTCCAGGTTAGAGCAGACAATGCAAATGAAGCACTTTGATTAACAGTAGTTGTCCTGAGTGGAATCTCAACAGCACAGGCAGGACAATGCAAAATGCTGTTTGCTGAAATTTGTATGAACTCTGACTCACAGAAGATTCTGCAGCTAGGCTAAAGTTCTCAAACTTAACAAGTTTGATATGAACATCCAGGATTTGAGCAAGGCCTTTATATACTCATAGCAGCACTTTCCCCAAGGAGCTATTCTAGCGGCTCAAGAGGGCCAGAGTCAGCAGTGACAACAGGACATCGATGTTGTGGTGTAAATGACATATCATAGCTATGGCATACTTCACGATTTCCCCTTTCTTCATCAGCATTTACACACTGCTCTTCTTACCATCCCTCTTGGAGGAAACAAAGATTAGCACCAGTCAAATAGGAAGGAGTTGTGAGGAAAGCCAAGAGCAAGCCCTGGAGAAATTGCTGGGAAGAAGTTAAAGGTGGACGCCTGAGTGGAGTTACTGTCTTATCATGTCACAGTTGCAGTGACACACTTCCATTCAAAGTCTACTATAAACATGCAATAATCTCAATAAATATGCACAATATGGAATTCTTATATTTATTTTAAAACTAAGAGTTGTTCATATTTTGGGCATGGATTTGTCACGAAAACCTGAATAACTAGAACAGGATTTTATTAAGCTTTTTCTAGGGATATGTAAATATGTTGAATTAGCGTGGCATTTGTAGAAGAGCTGTAAGTGCCCTATTATGAATGGTCTGGAAAATAATATAAGAAATCTAATGCTGGGCACAGTGTTCAAGAACATGAAATTCTACATTTGGGGTAGAGGAGGAGGAGATAAGAGAGGTCCATCCTTGCCAAAACAATGTTTAGCACTTTTCTCCAGTTTCAAATATATGACTGACCTGCCACCACAGACAAGTTTTCTGTGTGGAGGGGTTAAGGGAATAAGAAATAGGACCCCCATAAGACTGAGAGATAAAGGCTTTTTCTTCTGCTGCTGCATCCTCTAATTCATCTGCCATGCTGTTCTCACCAAAATGTCTGTTAGCAATTTGAGAGGAAACAAATCTGTACTCCTCCTGTAGTCAAACATGTAGTTTGAAATATTTAGTTACTTTAATAAACTGCTCAAGTCAGTAGATAACCTTTCAGAGGGATCAGCTTTGTTAGAGAGCATAATCAGCTCTTTTCTCAACAGAGTAAAGATGTATTCTCTTGGGTATCTACTATACCCTCTTTACTCTGAGCAATGTTCAATAAAAAATGTAAAAATAAGTGGCTGAAAGGCAAACAACAAATGTTAAAATGTTATAAAAAAGTGTTTTTTTAATCAAAGAAACCCTGTTTGTGCTACATGTGTTTCTTGAAATTTCAGGCTTACATGAATACTGAGGACATCATTAACTGTTTGAGAGGTGGAATTGAGTGTGTGAGGAGAAGTCATCCACGCGGGCTTTGCAAAACTGAACATCTGACAAACAAGCACCAGCTGTAGTGAGGACAAGGTTTTTAGTTCTAGGAATTTAATAAATATTTATTTTCTAGCAATATATGGTTGTATCTTGCCAGAATATTAATATTTGTATGTTTTCCTACTTTCACAGTTGTTTTAGAGTCAGAAGAACCAGGCATCGCAAGCCTGTCTGCTAAAACACACAGCTAAATTTAAACCCCACAGTTTAATATCACTAAGACAGAATATTTTAGCTGTTTTGGCGTGATGGCATTTAGAATAAAATGTTCTTTCACTTTCTAAAGCTCAGACACANCGGCGCGGGCGGCCTCGGCCGGGGCTGCTGCGGGGCTGAGCGCGGGCGGGCGCCGGGGGACACGGGCGCACATATATGCATACATACAAGTGCGTACATACATACACGTGCATACATACATATATGTATATATATACACACATACATGTATCTCTGTGTGCGTGTGTCTCTGTGTGTGTATTGCGGCCTGCGAGGGGAAGAGGAGAGGCNGAGATCTCCGCGATGGCTGGGGAGAGCTGTATTTTTAGGAGAAACTGAGTCCTTGGAAGCGGCAGGTTGAAGGGCTTCACTCGGTCCCTGCCTGCAAGGGCGGCGGGGCGCAGTGGGGGCCGCACAAGGGGCTCGGGCACGTCCCCCCCC
>WBMY01015128.1:45582-58475 GCA_013397315.1 Donacobius atricapilla | reverse complement strand
CGGCGCGGGCGGCCTCGGCCGGGGCTGCTGCGGGGCTGAGCGCGGGCGGGCGCCGGGGGACACGGGCGCACATATATGCATACATACAAGTGCGTACATACATACACGTGCATACATACATATATGTATATATATACACACATACATGTATCTCTGTGTGCGTGTGTCTCTGTGTGTGTATTGCGGCCTGCGAGGGGAAGAGGAGAGGCAGACGCTGATAGCTTTCCTGTGGTGCCCAGTGACAGGACCCGAGGGAATGCCCTGAAGCTCTGCCAGGGGAAGTTTGGAGTGGATATTAGGAAAAGGTTCTTCACCCAGAGGGTGGCTGGGCACTGGAACAGGCTCCCCAGAGAAGTGGTCACAGCACCAAGCCTGACAGAGATCAAGAAGTGCTTGGCCAACGCTCTGAGGCACACGGGGTGATCCTGTGCAGGGCCAGCAGCTGGACTCAATGATCCTTGCTGTCCCTTCTTACTCAGCTCATTCTGTGATTTTACATATGTGCACACATTTATCTGGGCATGCACATGTGCACAGATGTGNCGCCCCCCCCCCCCGCAGCACAGCGGCGAGCGGCGCCCGGGGGCGAGAGGAGAGCGCCCGAGCAGGCCCGCGTCGCCATGGCGACAGCACGGCGCTGCGGCCATGGCGGAGAAGGAGCAGAAGGGCCAGGGTAAGGCCAGGCCGNCCAGCAGCTGGACTCAATGATCCTTGCTGTCCCTTCTTACTCAGCTCATTCTGTGATTTTACATATGTGCACACATTTATCTGGGCATGCACATGTGCACAGATGTGCGTGTGTAGGTACATGTATATGAAAGCACACATGTCCATAGTGACACAAACAGAAATACACCTCCTGACTTCCCAGACCATTCAGGATGACCACACCACTGCCTCCACCTCAGGGCAGCTCTCCCGGCCCCAGGGGATGCCACCAGCTGCCTGTTGGTGCTGGCAGCGTTATGGGGGTGTTGCCACCACACAGGGTGCGCCCAGGCTGGATGGTGACAAGGCCGATGCCCTTGTCACGGCATGGGGTGGCTGCCAGGGCTGCTGGGATGGTTGAACCTGCTGCTGACTGGTTGTGGCCCCTCACAGTCATTTCTGGATGCATAGGGCTCTCTCTGACAGAAAAAAAGTAATCTGTGCTGCTGATAGCACCATGGCTTATTTTTAGAGGCCACTGTGTTCTACTTTAGGGAGTGTTGCCAGAAATTCTATTTTATAGACTAAAGGTAATTCCTTCTTCAAGGATATTCAAGTATCATTTCAAGGAAATATATTTTCTGTAAAGCCCACAATATTGTGACTTATGAAATCCATCCCTTCTGTTGCAATTGTTTGCAAAGTCTGAACATTGTAATTAAAATAATATAATCAATGCACTGTTTAATGTGTTTTAGGAAACAATGTATGCCACAGAAAAGTCTTGTATAAATGGTTGCTGTGGATGATGCTAAGTGACTGATTTGCTTTTGGTAGAAGTATTTCTAGCTGCACTTTGCAACATAGACGTCTTGAAGAAATTAAACAACAAGACATGTAGCTTCCTTGAGGACTGCTCTTAAAGTGTTTTTTTCTTACATTGGTTTTACCTTTTCTTTAGTCTTGTGGAGGCCTATCTTTTGCATCTTTCTAATGGTGCAAATGAAGCTGAGGCACAGTAATGGCAGAGGCGGTTAGAAGTGGTAGGATAATAGCTTAGAAGTCTGCCACACTGTCTGAGATGAGGGAAGTATTATTGGGAAGCCTGACTCCATATATTTTGGGTACCCATATGTTTAATATTGAGATTTTGTGCCATTTGGTCAAGGCACAACCAGGAACTCTTGAAGAAGGAAGGTCATGGGTTTTTGATTGCTTGATTAAAGAC
Source organism: Donacobius atricapilla (assembly GCA_013397315.1). Classification (NCBI taxonomy): domain Eukaryota; kingdom Metazoa; phylum Chordata; class Aves; order Passeriformes; family Mimidae; genus Donacobius; species Donacobius atricapilla. The sequence continues at coordinate 56,599 of WBMY01015128.1, read as the reverse complement.
TTTTACCGCCTTTTTTTTTGGTAGTTTCAAAATGAGAATACTTGTAAGAAGTTTAATTATTGTGTTACTAAAGACAGACTCTCTTGGGGTTTTTTTTATGCTTCATGTTTTTAAACATCCTAAAAAACACTATTCCCAGTAGAGCATCAGATGTCACTGTCTAGAGGAGAATTGTAGTGTCATCCTGAATGACCTTGGTCCATAAACACCATCCCTGGCCCAACCAGTGGGTCATGGAAGGTGACATACCTGGACTTCAGTTTCTTATCTGCAGAATGAGGACAATAACTTGTGTCACACAGACAGTAACTTCTGTCACTCATGAGAATCCCAGCCTGTTATTAGGCAAACCAGTTGCTTATTGCCCTGTAAAGGTGCCTCATTACTGTAAACATGGCTGAGGAGAGCTAACAGTCAGTGTCTCATTAACAGGAGCAATCCCTTAGGATTAAGTCACTTACATCACTTCAGAGTTGCTATTAGCCTTCCTGCTGATAGCAGTTAGAGGGTTAATTAGGATTTCCTGGTTCTGGATTCATGCATCGATTGTGCTTTTCCTCCAGCAAGTACTCCACATCTACACAAGCTGCAGGTTTAATTTTATTATGCTTCAAAATAATAGCATTAGTTGTATTGTCAAATAATTAGTCCTTAGGGTATTCCTCTTGGTGCTTTGCAGAGCTGCAATTCCACCAGCTTTCCTGGAAAGGTTTCCCTGAGGTCCCATTATTTCCAAGTTCTGTCTTCTGCAAAGTTGAAATGCCTGCTTAAGTGTTTTACAGATATATGTGATGTACACAAGGAAAAACAGGGAAAGGCCAAATCCTGCTACTTCTTGTACATATTACTCACATGAGTATTACCCTCTAGCTTATGCAAATGTTGCAAATAAAGTCTTGTATATGCATGTGTTACCGGGACCATGCCCATACTGTATGTAGCTACATGTTTTATGTCTGAATTTATATCCCTACGTTTGTGCTTTCAATGATGTTTAGTATTTTTTTCTTCACATCCATCTGATTATGCTAGAATATTTGTTTAATCTTTCACTTTTGTACCTTTGTCCCTGTCTTCCCTCCAATCATTCTGTTTCTTTGCCCTTTTCTGCTACTTAATTCAGACTGTCTGTTCTTCCATTTGCTCTCAGATACTGTCTTTGTAATTTGACATAACATGTCAGATTTTCTAAGTTTTAATACCTCTGATCTCAATACTGATGTTGCTAGAACCTGAAAGCAAAATGTCACACTGGTAGTGCCGCAAGTAGAACTAGACTGAAGACAAATTATTCTCCATCTGGGATTTAAGAAATCACATGAAAGTACATAAAGGAGAAAACGCTCAGTGTTCCTGTATCATTATGGAAATGTTATGTAATTGATCAGAGTTTTTCAAAGACCATATTCTTTGTACCAGAGAGTGCATATTTAAAATGCAATTAATAAGTCATGAATTTTAATCCAAAGAGAAGTATATTGAATAGTCTGAACTGCTACTTACACCTGTATAGAGCCAAATAACTAATTGTGGATAACAGATGTCCCCAGAAAGTTGCTGGATTCTGCTGTGAAGACTTATGCAGAGTAACTGTTTGGCAGTGATGGTTTTCTCTGGTAAATGATTAGTACTTTTGGGTAGCGATTTGTAATCAGGCCTCACAAAACCTCTTCGTGCCACACGGATCAAGACACACCATCATGTGGATCTTGGGAGAGATTTCACTCCTTTTTCAGTACATAAATACAGTAACAGTGTGTTCAGTCATACATACATGTCTGCTCTTTGCCTGGCCCAGTTTGCTGCCTGGCATGCTGGTGAAATCAGAGATACTGGAGATAACATTTGGGGAGAACTAGTTATGCATTCAGCTTTCAAAGATGGATCAACGCATTCATTCTCTATCAAAGAAGCAGAGTTACGCGTGTATCACCTGCCCGGCTGAATCTTCTTGTGCCTGGAAGGAGGGTCTAAACCTTCCCTGCCCACATCACCTCACCTTTGCCTGCCTTTTGTATTGCTGGAGACACTGAAAATGTGCTCTCGCTGCTCATTCTGTTTTAATGGTTTGAATCAAGGCTGAGAGAGCCTTGTAGCTGCCGTGAGCACTGTAGGCAGTCATAACCATTAATTCTGCTTGGAGCACACTTAATTAACATGAGAGTTTCAAACCCGACACAGAAAAGCACTTAAACTGCGCACGACTTTGGGGAATCCTACTGAAAGGGATGACATGATGCACATGATGTTGGAAGCACGTGAGTTCTATTAAGAACTTGTTATACTGAGGATTTTAAAATGTGTTTTTGAGAGTTTCAGAAATGAGCACCAGCATTTGAAAGGTACAAAAGCTCTGAATTAAACACAACGAACCTTCAGGCTAAAGTAGTCCATCAGACAAACTATCTCTAATTTAAAAAGTGGTAGTGTTTAGTTTATGGGGAAAAAATAGGAAATTAGTATGAGCTGTTAAAACTAAATAGCTTTCCTAGGGCTCAAGCAGTATTTCAGCTTTAGAAGAAAATCTGAATATATGAGATCACTTAGAAAATCAGTGTGCCGTTTTATCACAGTGGAATTTATAGATGAACACTTTGAATATTCTTGTATCCTCTTGTTGACATTGATGTAAGAAATTACATGAGGGGAAAAGTTTATGGTCTTTATTAGACTGTAATGCAGTTTAACACGCACCCTGACATCAATCTGATTTATGTTTTTATATTTGTACTTATTTAAGAGCAAAAGAAAAAGTAAATTATGTCTATCTCCCATGACAAACACAGATTGTAGATCTGATCCTGTTGGCTATACTCCCACAGCAGAAATTGATCTCAAATGGATGTAGAATAGGTAATTGCAGATTGACAGGTTTCTTGTTTCCATGGTGCATAAAATGGCAGAAATTTTTCAGTTTGGCTCTACTTCTGGCTGATTTATTGCATAAAAAATTAGATGGTGTGCAAAGAAAGGCTTTAAACTTTTTTACCTTCTCAACAATGCCAACCAGTGAGCTCGAGAACTCCCACAAATTATCATTCCAACAATAGTTAACATGTTGTTAAGAATTTCCATGTCTACATACTAATTACTCTGAGATCTGAGGGAGTGGGAATTTTTTTTTTCAGTTTAGCAGTACCTGTATTTTGTGTGAACAGATACTGCATTGTTGCTATTGGCAATAAAATGTGTTGGGCAAAAGATTGTGGAAGGAAAATGGTCTTTTGGATAACAGAAATGTGACATGAATGTGTTGTCACAGCCCATATTTAACCCCCAGCTGGGAGGTGGCCATGCAGACCAGAGGTGTTGGTCTCACCATTGCTCTGCCCTGGCCAAATCCTACCATGGGCTCCAGCTGTGCTGCTGTTTTCTGCCTTGAGATAACGGCCGAGGTGGGGGAAGAAGCTTAAAATAGCTCCTACACATCCTGTGAGATATCCTGAGGGAAGCAGCAGCTGCAGCAGTGATGTCCCAGCCCAGGCTGTGCAGACGTGGGCCTTGCTGTCAGCATGGTAGTGATGTGGGAAGCGAATGGAATCAGTGACGGGGCTTGGAGTGCTGCAGAGGTGGCCAGAGAAGTGGAGCTTGCAGATTCCCAGTGGGAAGGTAAAAGCTATTGGCACAGGGAGGCGCTGGAGGTCCCAAACCAACCTCAGGACTACATGCTACCTGATGGGTCTCAGGAATATTTTTATAAATGGCCTTAAATTGTCAATGCCCATTTTAAGAAAATACAGACTCGCAACTTTTTGGAAATGTATTATCTTTGCTGTTCAATGTTGCATCGGTGTGAGCAGGATACAACAGCCTCATGAATGTGAGATTGGAAGGGATTTTCTTGAGTCCAGCCTAGGGCTGTATAGAATCATAACCTTCAAAAGCCTTCTAAGCACCATCTTAAAAATTGCAAGGATTATTGTGTCACTGGTGTAAGCTCACAGGAGGTTCTGGACTGCAATTGCTGATGTTCAGGAAAATTAGAAATGAATTCTGAAGTTCATTTTTGAACAGCTTGTATACTACTTTTCTGAGTTTGCTAACTTTTTCCTTTAGCTTAGCCTGCCTGAAATGATGAATGCCAGAAATGTCTTATACCCCATTGATGTTAAATGTATATGTCAGTTGTCAGCTGAAGTGCCGTTCAAATTCAGAATATTACTCTTAGATAAACAAAAAGAAAATTGGAGGTTTGTATTCATTCATGGTATGTAAAGAAAGTGATTTAGCGCTTTAAGCTATACTTTCAAGGCAGTGCCTTAAAAACCAAGCAGCTGCAGCAGCAAACCCCTGTAATCCCTTGCCATTTTGTTTCAGTCTAAGTCTTCCTTTGCTTAAGCAGAGTACTGCAGATAGAATTGCAATCAGTCTAGAAACTATTTTTTTAACCCATTTAAGACACCAATTTGAAGGGTTTCTGATATATGACATAATAGCAGCCTGTATTAAGTCATATTTAAACCCCTCATTCTACCATTATGTTGCAGATTCAAAAGAAGAACGTTTACATACTGCTCTGTTCTAGCAGCAGTACTGTGGTACTGCAGTTAAACTTCATCATGTCTTAGGTTTAAAATGAATTACTTCTCAGAGCTCTCATATCCATGATGATTCTGATGCCTGGTTCTGGACCACTTGAGCAATCAGTGTGCTGAGGCAGTTCAGAAGGAATATTCAATTTACGAGATGTTTGCTGCTGCACATGTGCAATCAGGTGTACCTTGTCAGTGACAAGTGACATGGTGCCCTGTTGGGACCCTCCCACATCCTTGGCAGGGCGAGCTGCTTTTGTGGGTCGCACAGCAGCGTGCGCATTGCCGCATTTTGGTGAAAGTTGGTGTGGTGCATATGTGGGTGTCAGAGTTATCCTTTGCAGCTCTGTCATCTGCTTGCGGGCCCAGCACTGTGGAGAGTGCAGGAGAAATGGAGACAGATGACAGAAGCCTTCTGTGACCGCACGGCACAGCAGCAGGCCTGCATTCTGCCTGTGTCACAGCCTATGTAAGCTGTTCTTTTTCACCCGCAGCTGGAGATACAGCAAGATTCAGCATCACCAGGAGAGCTATATATCCTCGCAGGGCAGGTTGCTGTTGGGGATGAAAGAGGATAGAAGTGTGGGCTAGGCATAGCTCTTTCATTATATCCCAGCTGTGGTGAGATTAGGGATATAGAACAAATTGCAGTGAGATTACTGTTTTTGCCGGCTCTGAGCTGCCGCAAGAGTGCTGGCTGGTGCAACTGCCAGAGTTGTGATTTCAGGGATGTGCAAGACATTCTTAATGGAGATTTATGCTGTGTTTATCTCTGCCTTGTGAAAAGGGACCCTGCATGCAGCTGGTATTGACCTTAAGAAAGTATCACTGTTATTCTTTGCAGGCTAACTAATATCAAGCATGACATTTCTTTCACTTCACTGAAGGAAGGATAACACCATGAAGTAGAAGATAATCATTGCATATTACCTACGAATCATAGGTGTGCAGAAAGCAATCCAGATCTATGCATAGATTGGACTTCTTTGCTTTCTTTGGATGACTGGAAGCACATCTCTACATCATCTGCTTCACATCTCTTCAAGAGAAGATTTTTTTGTATTAAAAGGAAAGGATTTCCCCCATCATTCTGCAAGTTAGTGTGAAAAGCGTGTTGTTTCACTGCCCTCAGTGTTGGCTGCATGCAATAGCAAGTGTTTGGCAACTTACGTGTGGACACGATGTAGCGGGAGAGCTTTGCTGGACCTATGCAAATGACTCCAGGCTTTGTGAAGTCAGATGTAGCCACTAGATGACTAGCTGCAAAATGATGCTGTGTTTTGCTGGCTGAAATTCAGGTCATAATTGAGACCAATTAGGTCCAATTTGGATACATGATTCATCTTAAGAGTCCTTATTGCATGCTGCTTCCAAAGTACTAATCTACAACAGTTGTGAGGCCTGTGAAACAAGCAGTGTGGCTATGGCTGACTGCTTGGGAAGACAGGCAGGGCCAGGTCCTGAGAGCTGCAGTGGAACACTTCATGCTATGCCTCTATTGTTGCTTTAAAAATGTTACAGCTACTTCTGGATAAAATGTTTGACGGTTTATCAAATGAAAATGTGTGTCACTGTAATCCAGGATTTAATAGCTTTTTCTGTCCTCTAATACCACTGTAACTTTCCCATCCCAGGGTCTTGAGACGTGTCTCATCTTCCTTCCAAGAAGTGCAAAAAGGCTAAATGGGCTTGAGGAAAAAAAAATCTGTTTCAACTTTTGACCAAAGAGTAGGGTGAAAAAATAAGAAACTGGCTTTTCTGCAAGGACTCTGAAACAACAAATGCAGAAAGTGTGAGCAAGCAGACTTATGTGAAATCTGGGAAGAGAGAAACCCCCAGGGCCAGGGTAGGTGCTGTTGTATTTATGAAAGATGCTCAGGAGGACTGCCAAGTGTTTCTGCTGTAAGTAATGATGACTCTAGTTTCATTCAAGCTCTAGGAGATTATCCCTAATTTTTATCTGAGGTTTGAGCATACACAGAGCAGCCATTACATGCGTTCCTTCTATTTCCCAGTGTTATGTATTCTCCAGAGGGTATAGACAATAAGATGTATGTTATAGTTCACATGTAATTCACAAGTTATACTCATGCAGCATGACCCTGCACTGTTTACAACACGGGTGAGGTGACAGTGGGTCAGGATGCAAGGTATAAGGTGCTTAAGAAGATCAGGTCAGAGCATTAGCTCTCACTGTTGAGTATTTCAGAGCTCAGAAAGATTTTGTACTCATCGTGATAAAAGTCTTTAAGCTATAGCTACAGGGAAAGGTGCAAGACTAAGCTATGAAGTCACACAGCAAGGTGCTTGTCACTGGGCACAGGCTGTGGTACCCCCAGCAAGGGAGAATGGGGGATGACAGGAGGAGCTCAGGTCTGCAGCACTGTGGAGCAGGAGCAGAGCAACAGTAAGTGGGATCTGGAGAGGGGCTGGGTATTTGCTTGTGCAGTTCCTTGCTACTTAAAGGAGGTAATCACAATAATCTCCCCGCCCAGTGTCATCCTGGCTGGTCAAAACAGCCAGCAGAAACCGTGCCTGTGCTGCTGTGTGTGCAGGAATCCAGCTTGCAGTGCATTTCCTGGTGGAAGGGTTTCTGCCCACTATGAGCTAGCAAGGTAGTGGATGATGACCTCTACTGGAACATTTTCCTTGTAGATGTAAAAGGAATGCTCTAGAATGGCTTAAAAATTACTCATTAGAAAATGTATCAGAATGTCTTCCAATTTTAACTGCCAATGGGCCATCTTTTCTGATTTTTTTTCCTCTGGACATGCTGGTAGGTCCAGAAACTTAATCAGCAGGAGAATCTGGAGCTGTAGCCAAGTTCTGGCTCCAGTCTACACACTTCCAAGACCTGGGCTAGCCCATCTCAGCTAGCTGCTGCTATGGGCCACTGCCTGGGCTTGTGGCAGCTCAGGAATCCCTGCCAGAGTCTGTGTCATCTTAATTGCTTTGACCTGGAACATGATGCACACTGCATCCCAGATCCATGGTCACACCAATAAGCCAGCCATTGTGCCTCTATTTCAGCAGATGTGGATCAAATCACAAATTCATTCTGTGAAGTGCAGGTAGGAAGGACTCCTTCCATATCATCCTACCAAACAAACAAAAACCAAACCNAAAAAAAAAAAAAAAGAAAGAAAGATAAATTGCTCACTCATCAAACCTCCGTGCTTCAGGGTTGAGAAGACTGAACTCCATCTTAGTATAGGCAGGTAGTATTACCTCATAATTTCCTAGGATTACAGGCTCCTCTGCTGATGCTTATGAGGAATGATGGTTCAGTTTCTATTGATACATATGCAGATGTAGCATATCTACACAGATTGTGTACAGTAATACATCAGGGCATATGTTGCTGAGCTTTTAGTGGGATACATGAGGTGCATGGATTGATATATACCTGTGGTGCATCACTCAGACTAGCTGCCTACAGGGGAATGATTTTTCCTGGTAGTGTTCTGCCCCAGTATGTCCCAGGACTGTGTAGATTGAGCTTGCCCTCACCAACAAGGTGCTCAGGAACTCTTTGAACAGCAGGAAAGAAAGGATTTTCTTCCTGTTGCCTGTGGGGCAGGCACATGAAGAGAGCCAAAGATGCAGAAAATAATGGTTTGTTGCTCCCCTCCAATATACAGAAAATTTTGTTTTGGAGCCAGCATCTCTTGAGGAATTTACAGAGGTAGCAAGGGTATCCCTCATATTTTGCCCTTCTCCATTCTCATAGGCAAATGCATTACCTGTAGAAAGCCCAGGCAGTGGTTGTAGTACCACTGGGACTTCATGCTGACATACTTTGCCATCTGCATTCCTTGGCTTCAAGAAACACAGAATTAAGAAATGCTGGCTGTGGACAGAGAAAGCAAATGTGGACAGAGGAAAAAACCAGGATCCTGGTCAGGATGTGGGAGTCAAGTTTAGTAGACCAGCTGTTCAAGGTGTTATATCAGAATGGCAGGGCAGACAGGTATGAATTATCAAGGACTGAGGATACAGAGTGATCTCTGTGGACTGCTGTGGGCCTAGTCTGCCCAGCCCAGACCAGGGAAAATAATGGCATCTTGCAGGAGCAGCCAGAAGTGACATCATTGAAGTGGGCTTGATAACCAACAAGAATGTGTACCATGAAGGAAAGAAATATTTTTGCTGCTGCTGAAGAATCATCTCTGATCCAGAAGGGAGGGCAGTAGACAGGGTTGTCCATGACTTCAGCACCTTTGGGGAGAGATAACTGGGACAAGAACTTTGTCAATGGTGGATATTCCCTTTCAAATCAATGACATTTTAATATGAACTGTGTTTAGAGGTAGTGTGAACTATGGGTTTAAACACCTTCGGAAATTCTAGGCGATGGAAAACACTGACTATTTATGGCTTCTTTCCCTGCTTGATGTGGCGTCCTGTTTTGTTCTATGTTACAGTATCAAGTAGTTTAAGAATTTTTTGAGCAACTAGAAGCTTGACTGCTTATCAAGGGAGCAATAGTTTCTACACTTTGTTTCTCAGCAGTTGAATGAGTTGTTAATTGCCTCATTAATTTTGTTAGTTTTGGTTCCCCCATGTATTGAAACATCTGAATCTGTGGTAGATTCGAATGCCATGGCATTTAAAATGCCATCTACTGAACAGTCAAAACCCAGGATAATATTCAGGATATCTTGTTTCATTAGGTTAAAAGTCTCTGGCAACTTGTAACTTCAGTACCTGCTGCCAGCTGACTAGTGCACACTGGATATATTTTGCAAATGGATGTATTATTACATTTTTCAACTTTGAGATTGAAATACACAGTTGCTGTATATTTTTTTTATAAGTCTTTAATGAATTTGTCTACTTCTCAAGGAAGTAAAAAAGATACTTCCATTATGCTTGACCTGTACTCTTAATTTTTTTATTGCTATCAGAATTCTATAAAATAATTTCGTTTTTGTAGCCAAAACTGTAGTCATGATAGTGCTTTCTTTTTACATTACTATTTTGCCCATGTAACAAGTATCTCATGTAAAGAAGACAAAAAGGAAAAATTGTGTTTAATATTTTTCTGTCAGAATATGAAGTAGCTTTTGCAGTTAACTTTTCCCACAGCCTTAATCAAACTGACAAGCCTGTATTTTAATATCAGACATCAAATTATTTACCTGATTTTTCTAAGAGTCTGTTTGCTGTTGGAGGTTTTTTTAATGGTTGTTCACAGTAGGTGCCATGGGGCTGTGCAAAGATCATTCTATTGCTCCACTCTGAAGGCTCTATTCTGTCTATCTGTTTTTAAATATAGTCCCTTTATTTTTTTTCTGTGTTAGTTTTCCATAAGGCAGTTACCATGGTGGAAACAACCACGTAACTTTTCAGTTTTCACTTGTACTGCTGTTAGGAGAAGAGGTGTGACAATAGTGTGAGGTGATGCTCTTGGTCCAAGGTTGCTCACATTCACAATGATGAATGCAGGATTTTGGTTTTGCTGCTTCACACTGGTGATGGGCTTTGCTTTTCATCTGGATACCACATGGTGCATGCTGTGACAAATATAAGCAATGGGGAGCAATGACCTGCCTAGTTCTCAACAATTCTCAAAAACATGAAAGAAAAAGCTTTTGCTGTTCTTGAGATTCCATTTTTGTTCCTTTAAGAATGATTGAAGGTGACCTCTACTTAAACCAGTTAAGCTTGGTTTTGTTTTTTGTGTTTTTTTTTTTTTCCACACAGATGAAAATTCAGATTGCCTGAGTATGATCTGTGATAACATGGGATGCTTCTTATGTAGGGGAGAAAGCACTATCCCTCTCCTGAGTCTGCAGGCCATAGCTTGCATCCTGAGGCTGGAGTAGGTGTTACAGCCAGTGAAGACATCAGCTTGGTCAATTCCTGGGAACTGATGTACATGCAATTTCACAAAGCTGTACATTTTATTTATATTTTATCTCTTCATATATTCTGAATGTCTAAATTCAGGTGACACATTTCCATTGGTGCCATCAATACCTTGCATCAATCTGTCTTCTTTAGATTGACATTCAGGAATGGGTTTAACCCTTTTTTGGAGGAATGGAGCTTCATAAACCTCTTGTTTTTCTTAAAAATCTTCTTGATTTGTCTTTTTAGAATGCAGTCTCTTCAATGATAACATATCTTAATTATTTAATTATGTATCACAAGACACAATGAAAAAATATTTTATATTCTGCAAGCTTACAGCTTAATCCTATTATTCTTTTCTTTTCTGATACCTAATATATTAATATCATACATGCTACTGCAGGTACAGAGTAGAGAAGACAATATTTCACTTACCTTGTGAAAATATTTTCTGCCCGAAGCTGGGCAGAAACACCAAGAAAATGTAGTGGTTTCACATTCGCCAAATCTGTTTTCTTAAATTTAGTGTAGTGGTCTATCTTCCCACTATGGAATGGGATTAGAAGAAAGGCAAAACAGGATTATCTTGAAGATAGAAACAGTTAAATTTATTAACACACACTAAAGGG